>JASANB010007039.1:0-46220 GCA_030248155.1 Sabatieria punctata
TACATATACAGTATAGATCAGAAAAAAATGTCCCATCGCTTTTTCGGCCTTCACTGAAACGTTTCGTTCTCAGTCACTTCTTTACCGATTTGGCTCAAATTTTCAGCAAAAATTGGCTAAATATTCTGCAAGTTTAGTGCCAAAATTCCGACTCATACTGGTTTTATGACCCGAAAACTAGGAATGAGGGTGGTCCACTCAAATTTCTTTTTTTTCGGTAATACATGGAGTACAGTCCTGAAACTTGCAGAAATGATTGGTGTTGCTATTAGGCATAACATACTAAGCGGGCAGCCCTGTAGCTCAAAGGGCACTAAAATGGGGGAATTTCAAAAACATGAGTGAAAATCCCATAGTTAAGAAATCTGCACCTTCTAGAATCAAAGCACTGAATCTGTTGTTAATCAACATAGATTGTAGCAGGAAGTTCGACAAATAAATGAACCTAATATTTAAGCTCTGTTCCACACCATAGTAACCATCCCTGCAGCGTTTTTTGAAAATTGAAAATCTTTAGAATCGTCATTTTGCCGGTTTTACGAAGAAAAGTCATATTTCGTCATGTTTTTGAAATTCCCCCATTTTAGTGCCCTTTGAGCTACAGGGCTGCCCGCTTAGTATGTTATGCCCAATAGCAACACCAATCATTCCTGCAAGTTTCAGGACTGTACTCCTTGTACTACCGAAAAAAATTAAATTGACGTGGACCACCCTCATTCCTAGTTTTCGGATCATAAAACCAGCATGAGTCGGAATTTTGGCACCACACTTGCAGAATATTTAGCCAACCATGTTGTTAATTTTTGCTGAAAATTTGAGCCAAATCGGTAAAGAAGTGACTGAGAACGAAACGTTTGAGTGAAGGCCGAAAAAGCGATGGGACATTTTTTTTATCTATACTGTATATGCTTATGCGTACATACGTACATATAAAAGAAGGGGTACCATGCTTTTTTGCTTAGGATGGTGTATTGGTGGTACAGGTGCCGAGAGTAACCAGTTCGTCAGCACTGTGTTTAGTGTGCTTCTTATACTGGGACCACACTGTCCTCCGAACCAAACCGTGCAAAACTGCATCATATGACTACAACAAAGTGCTGCGTTTAAAAGAGTAAATGACAGCATCAGGACCCTACATACAGGCAACCTATCAGATTTATAACAATAATCAATACCTTCGGCCATTTAGACGGTGTTGATGCAGACATTCCACTCAAATCAAAACAGCAACTAAGATAACGGTGGTTTTCCTTCACTCTACCAATAGCGTTTGCAGCGTGCATGTTTAAGAATTCACAAGCAAGTACGACCTCGCCTTCACAACCATAATACTTTCAGGATGTGTCAGCAGTTAATTTACAAAGTCAGATTATATTATAACGCTTCAACAACGATTTTACAGCACTGCAGTGCTCAAATTGCCATTACCTAACGTGCTAAAAAGGGGAAAATGGCCGTGCATGACACTAAAGTTTGTAGGGCCATAACTTGAAAACTAGAAGAGATCCAAAAAATTTGAAACCAGTTTTCGAAAGCACATTTCATGGGCTATTTTGTGTTAAATTTGTAGCCGGATAGCTCGATGCCACGCATGTGAAACATATGTATTTCTGAAGACGTGTTTTTCGGCCTAATCTCTGCAAAAAACTGCTTGTCAAATCGGCAATTACAATCCGACTCCGACGTCGATAGGTGCAAATGAAAGAGCGTCATTGGTTCTATAAATGTTCAAGATTTGGTGAGGATTACTTTAAAAATGCGCTTACGGCGCCCGGTCAAAGATGGAAGTCGGTCAAAAATCGGCGGGCTCGAAAAAGCATGGTTTTTCAAATTTGGGCGCCGATTTCTCCGGAATGGGTGGGCCCCCAGCCGAACCGGCTGGGTTTTGTAATATCCACACTTTAGTGGTTCAGATCAGCGAATAAAAATGGGGGGTCAAAAAATTCCATCCGCCGCCCTCATAAGGCAACCTGCCCGATTTTTTTTTGCAACGCCTCTTAAACAATCGCCAAAACAAAAATACAAGGTTTGGCACAAACCCAACAGTAAAATCAAGTGGGTAGAGTATTAAAGTTTAAAACTGCCAAAATATTAATGCATATAAAACTGTTTCAATTATTTACTAGCTATACATAAGTCGATTATCAAATAATTGAACTAATATAGTTATACAATTAGACCAATTAATTAGAGAAGATATGTACCGCGTAGACAGAGCCACCATTCCATCGCGGTCGATCCACATACAAAAGTTGGGTACGGTAACTTTATGCAAATTAGCTCGTTTGGCGTTGCCAAAATAGATATCCGGCACCCAAATGCGACTGAGACTGTTGTAGTCCTGAATTCTCAGGAACTTTCGGCGCTTGTGCCTCAGTCTTACGTCCTCCCAACTGACTCGCAAATAAATGTCCATGTCAAAGGTCTAAAGAAACTGTCAATCAAAGGTCAAAGGGCAAAGTGGGCGGAACTTTACCATGGTGCCTGTGTTGATGTTGCCAAAACTTTCGACGTGAAAACCAACGTAAACTATAGTGGTTTCATCTGAAAATTTTAAGCTTCACCTTTTAGAAGTGATGCACTTTTGTTCGCCTAAGACCTTGCGCACAGAACAAAATAACAGCGAACACTTTTATGTACTGTTGTTTGGGTATGGCTTTTTCAGGAATCGGTTCGGTTATGGGTAGGTATTCGCAAAAATACCAGTATACCGGTATTTATTCGGTATTTGCTGAAAATATTTTACAAAGTCAAAACACTGAATTTCCTAATTATAAAGCCATGGATTTAGTCATTTCCAAGGTCAGAGGCTAGAAAATCCATCAAAAGCAATGGGATTTACAGTTTTTAGGAATTTTTTAAATTATTTTTCAGTTTTACTGGAGTGAAAATTGTTTTTATAAATAATTTTGGCTAAGAGAAATGCTTCCATTGTACTGTAGAGCTAAGGCCTGCTAGTGTACAGTATTGAGATCTAACGAGTAGTGACAAAATGCGGGGCTATTTTGTTTATTGTGAATGTACTGTACATCAAGTACATAGAGACTTGATTAATAAGGAGCAATGTAAAGTTAAGCCAAAACTAGCCCAACGCTTTCTAATGATAAAACAAGTTTGGGACAGGGAATTGGGTCAGAGAAGTAAAAATCCTTCAAATTCGATGTTTTGGAGGGATATCGTAAAAGAATGTGTTTCTGCATGCCCTAAAAATGCAAAATTACAAAGAAAACAAAGTGATCATAGGGAATTTTCGATAAAAAAGGCACTAAGCCTAGCAAAAAATACCGATTCCCAAATACCTGGGTATTCCCAAAATAATCGGTATACCGGGTATGGGTATTTATTAAAATACCTGGAATCGGTAGGTATTTATTGGGTAGGTATTCCGAAAAATACCCATTTTTCGGTATGGGTTCGGTATACCCAATCAACAGTACTTTTATCTACTCTGTTCATGTTCGTGCTGAGAGTGAAAAACTCGATTTGGAAAGGCTGACAAAACATTACATTAAAGAATCAATCAATTTTAATAAAAAAACACACGTCTGCATTTGCAATTCCATTCAAATCGACAGCACCTAACTTGCAATTCAATTCAAAATTAAAGAAAACAGTACTCTCAGGAGGCGGGTCTTCCATCTGGGAGCGAACAATTGCATTTCCGTCGGTCTGCTGGTTTTGTTGTTGGTCAGTTTCCTCTTCCTCTTGACCTTGACCCATCCCACTGGTCAGTAGGATGTCCGAGGCATCGTCTTGCCCTCTAGAAATCAATGTCACTACCTACAGTACATATGTCTACTAGAGTGTGAAGAGTATGAGAAAATACCATACGTACTGAAGAAGTTTAAATGGATGGCGGTGGACAAAATGCTTGATTTTCTCAAAAAATTGTTTTGAGAAAATTTTGAGATTTCAAAATTTCTCTTCTTTTCTTTCATCTGGACCCCTAAAGTATTTTATATAAACGCATAGAATATTAACAGAGCTACAACGTACGCACTATACTTTTTAGCTTAACCGGCTATTCAGCAGCAGTTTTCTCTAAAAAAAACTGCTTGGAGCGTGAAATCAACTTTTTATAGGAGCGTCAAATCCAGAAACGGACTTCATTTTGAAATTGTTCAGTGAGTCTGCTCATATATTGGTGTAGTTAGACATGCGCCTTAAGACATTATAAAGAATTTATCTTTCTAGAGTAGCAGAAAAAGGAACAGAAAACTCTGCAGCCAGCTGTTCGGCCAAAAAACACGGCAGAATATAGTACAATGTAGGTCGAACGCAGTTGAGAATAAATTATCTCTAGTCTAGTGTCTCAGTAAATCCTAGCAATCTATCAATTTCTACTGCGCTAACGAAAAATCTGTCCAATACGACGCTAGACAAACTGTAATTTGTTATCTAACAAGCTAAAAATATAATCCAGAACCAATTTTCGACCTTTACTCCAAAAATCGTAAGTTTAGAATTAACAAAAACTCGCATACCTTGTAGTGTGCAGTACGAACAATGCCAAAAAGAAAATCCTCAATGCTACCAGCGCCATAGAAATCAAACGACGATTGTATTTTCGTTCGTATCGCCTAAAAGAAAAAATCCAACAACGAAATACTCTCCTAGCACAGGCGCAAGCGCCTTACATAAATTTAATCTGGCAGGCACCTGTCTGTCAGTGTAGGCGTCAATGCATTTTCAATTAAGAAGCTAATAAAACCGTTTATCAAGCGGTCCTACCTGTTGAGGCGGCAGCTAATCTTAATAGACTGCTGTTAGCTGGATAAAGCGGTTGGCAAGAGCGGCCGGCAAACTCCAGCTAACCATTGTTTTCGGCGGCTGTTCCGGCCGGCTGACTTTTCAATAAATAGCTGCCTTTCATTTAAAACAGACTCCGAGCCAACCAAACCGAGCCCAATAGCTCTAATCCCCTATGCGCCGTGCCACCGGAATTGATCAGAGATTAACTAGCTGAACCCCGGGCTTATTATGTCAGTGTAGAAGAGTCCTTTTAGGGCTAGACTTTGTAATGTAGGTAGTAATTATGGTTTTAATTAAACGCAGGCCTTTTAGAAGTTTAGATCTTTTAGATTTTTAGCAGTATTTGAGCCCCGGTTACCGTTTTTTAGCGATCATTAGTACCCTTCCTTTGCACTTCAGTGCATACATGTAACAGGGGGTCTGCTCCCCACCCGACTTAGGCAAGACCCCCCCCCCCGGATGGGGACCCCCAAGACGATTTTTCGGACCCCTCTGCGATTTTCTGGCAAGTAATTTTTGAGCAAATTTTTGCGATTTCTTGGCAATTTCAGACACAAAAATTACGAAAATTGCAAAACAGCACTTTTTAACTGCATTTCAGCCCAAATTCGCGATTTTTGACGATTTTCAGCCGAAAAATTATGATTTTTCGATTCTGGAGCGTTTTTTGGGCCCAACCCCTCCCAAAATTTGGGCTCAGTCAGACCCCCCGGCCGGCGCCAGACCCCCAACCCCCTTCGGCGGATGACCTATTACATATATGCTTCAGTGCATTTTCTGATATGTTTATGTCTTTGAAATTCGGGTTCTATTAGAAATGGTCTAGTACAGTGGCTGGGTTCCAATTATAAGATTTACAGTAAGTTTAAATTTGGCGCTAAAAAAGCTAGAAACATATGTTAACCAAACGGCTGTGAGCTATTTCTACCCCAAAACACATAAACAAAAGGTTGAGCAGCCGCCTGAAGCTGCTAATTTGGCTTGAAGTTTCAGTTACTTTTTACGAGCTACATTATCCCAGAAGTCAACAGCTGTCAGTAGTTAGTTTTTGGAGGCGCGCCTATTGTGTAAAGGAGTGCTCGAAATCAGTTGTTCTTAACAAATCACCTCAGATGCCTGCAACTAACTTATTCGCCTTCAGTGCTTCGATGGAAACGGCTCAACTAGTTTTGCTGATCCTTTGTCAGAGGTAATTTTAGAGTTATGCATTATCATATTCTGCTATGCGTCCATGTGAATGCTAGATAGACATGTACATTTGTTTTGTTACAGTCTTTGTTGTGCTGCAAATACCAGAGGGCTGCAATCTGATGTGGAGCCATTTTCAACACGACCTCACAATAATGGTATATGCACAGTTGTCTGAGAAGGTTAAACAATTCTGCATTATTAATTTTAGGAAGTGCTACAACAGTGTATGTTGGTCTCCATTGGGAAAGTGTGGGAAACATCAACACCAAGAAAATGGTCTCTTTCATCATGCTCATTCACTTCTTAAACAAGTGTACTTTCTTTGAAGAGCTATGATGCAGACATATATTTGCGACTCAGTTGGGTTGACGATCGATTGGCTCACAAGAAGCCAAAACCGGTGGAGTTCCACGACTACATGAGCTTGAGAAAGATTTGGATGCCTGATGTATATTTCGTCAATGTAAAGTGGGCCAACTTTCATAGGGTTGTAACCCCCAATTTTGGAGTCTGGATTTTTCAAGATGGCAGTGTTGCCTACTCTGTCAGGTGAGCAGTGTGTTGTGGTTTAGTGGCTGTTATTTGCCTTTTCCGTAGCATCAGCAGCTGACATGCATATGTCTACTCACAGAATAGTATTTTCTCTTTGGAACCAGATGTTCTGAATCAATAAAGGAAGCAAAAAAGTACTTTCAGAATAACTATGGGCGTATCTTGCCCACTGGATTTAATGGAATACCCTATGGACGAACAGGCTTGTGAGCTTCGAATTCAAAGCTGTAACCAATTAGTGGCTTGTGGCTAGTCATCATTGCAGATAGAACAAGCTTTAATTTCAGATGGCAACACTGCTGAAGAGATGGAACTACGCTGGTTTCCAGAGGATCCGATCAGCTATAACAGTGACACTGAATTCCCAGAATTCAAATACATCAACAGCTTGGAGAAGAACTGCACTGGAAATTATACATACGCAAAGACTGCGAATGCCACACGATCAGGTTAGGCCTGTCTGTTTCATGGAAGGCTTCCATTGGAAGCATTAGTCACCTTCAACCTGTTTTAGCTCTGTTCAGCTGTCTCAGTACAGTGCTGTATCTCCGACGAGCTCTGACCTTTCATCTAGCTCAAACTTTCATACCAACTGCGATGATTGTCTCGATATCATGGGTGTCTTTCTGGATCGACCGAAATGCTGTGCCTGCACGAATTACTCTCAGTTTCACAACATTGCTTACTCTGTCCACCATGGTATGTACTGATATTTTGCTAGTGGATTTGTATTTTAGTTTTTATAAAATGAACTCAAACTTTCAGGCCACTGGTGTGCGTCTCAACCTCCCTCCAGTTGGTTATGCCAAAGCGATTGATTTCTGGATGGGAGCCTGCATAAGTTTTGTTTTCTTCGCCTTGGTCGAGTTTGCAATAGTAAACAGTCTGACCCGCCAAAGCAATAAGCTTGAAGCTGCAGCAAACAAGAAGGCTAAAGTTGCTCAAGAGATTGTAAATGGACCACAGAAACCCCTTACTCTCACACCAGCCAAGGTAGGAGTACATGAGGTTGTGGACACCGGCTGTTCAACTGCAGTTGTGGAAGAACACTGGAACTCGTATGCAAAATGTGCCTTAAGAGTAGACAAAACTGCTAGAGTGATGTTTCCTTTGATGTTTCTTCTCTTCAATATTGTCTTTTGGTTGATTTATCTCAATTTCATGCCTGGTTGGCGAGGGCCCATCCAAGAAAGAACTGGATCAAAGTGACTAAATTATCCTGTCACTGATTGAACTGTGAATACTGAATGATTTTCTGCTCAGTTTACAGCGATTCATTCATGTACTTGAAGCTTTCTTTGGAGTAAACCAGTTTAACTGTTAGAAAATCAAAATACATGGCACATAACGGTTAGGGTTGCGTGGTTCCTGATTGATTATTACTTTGAGCCAAAAAGCAATAAAGGCAGGGCCATAACAAGGCACTTGGAGACAAACGTAAAAACCCGCTGAATGTTAGAGTCAGTTGGCGTCCTAACAACCTATTCGTTTTTTGCCTCAGAGTTCTGCGGGTTCCCGCCTCGTCAACTGAGCAGGAATCTCAATCAATCTTCTGGCGCCGCTGCACCACCTCCTCAGTCCGGTTACACTCCACTGCTTCTGTTTAGACTAAGCTAATGCTGTCTGTTTCCGTGAGCCATCTGTTGTGCTTTGCCATCTCAATTTTACTTGCATCTTGGTAAGTTCATGTATATTACAGAGATAATTTTGTCTCCCAGTGTCTATTAATTGTCATTGGTTTGAACTGTTCAGATTTCTTTAGCCTATTTGCCTTGGTTAGTACTACTTTAGCAAGGACTTCTACATAGAATGGCTTTGAATTACAGTGACCAGAAGCTACTGATCCAGCGAGAGTCAAGACTGCTGGATAAGCTTGCGTCTGCTGATAAAACACAAAGGATAGATCATTTGAATGTTACAGAGAGCATAGAAGACACGATCGATTTCCAGCTAGATGATCCACCGCCAGAAAGTACCACAGATTCAGCTCTTCCTTTTACTGACCAAATCAATTACTTTCAGATGAAACAACTCATGTCTATGTGGGCCTTTATGAGGAAAGTGTGGGAAACTTTGAATTAGATTCAATGGTAATCAAAATTCTAGATTTATACAAAAATCTGTATGCCTCTTCTTAGACATTTGACACAGACATCTACTTTCATTTAAGTTGGAAGGATGACAGGTTACGGCACGATGGTCCCGGCCTGATCAAACTTCAGGACTACAGAAGGTTAGGACGAATCTGGGTGCCTGATATCTACTTCGTGAATGCCAAGCGTGCCAAATTTCACACTGTAACTGTGCCCAATTTCTGTCTCTGGATTCAACCAGATGGTGTGGTAGCTTATTCAACCAGGTCGGCAAAACAGACAAAACAGATGAAAGGCTGATTATAAGAATTTTAGAATTACATTGCACCTTAACTGTCCACTGGACTTGAAAGACTATCCACTGGATGTACAGGAGTGTGAGCTTCGAATAATGAGCTGTAAGTTGTGCAAAAATACATGCATGTTCTGACTCTGATTGAGTTTGTGGTTTGTGGTTCTATGCGAGTATGTAACCATACATAAACTAAGGAAGATCTTCTAGATGGGCACAGCATCGAGGAATTACAGCTACACTGGTTCAAAGACACACCCATATCATACAACGAAGAAATTGAGATGGCCGAATTTGAGCATGTGAGTGAGTCAATGGAGACCTGCAACGCAACTTTTCCTTATGCCAAAAGCGAAAATGCCACCTATACTGGTTAGTTGTCCATGATCATGAGTTAAATCCTTTTATGTACACATTGTGCATGTTCCAGCCCAATACAGTTGTCTGTCCCTCAAACTAAAGATCAGACGAATTATTACATATCACTTGGTGCAGACCTATGTACCCACTGGGCTCATAGTCATCATATCTTGGGTCTCATTTTGGATTGACCCTAATGCTGCACCTGCTAGAGTGACTCTTAGCTTTACCACACTGCTTACTCTGTCCACTATGGTTAGTGTTATGTTATGTTTGCTTCAATCTACCATATATGTAAATTTATTGACTTTTTCAGTCAGCTGGTGTACGTTTTGCACTGCCTCCAGTCTCATACGCAAAAGCAATTGATTACTGGATGGGAGCTTGCATGATCTTTGTGTTTGGCGCGCTGCTGGAGTTTGCGCTCGTTAACAGTCTCACCCGCCGAGCACAGAAAGCCGAGCAAAAGCCAAATGAAACAAAAGAGAACAAGAAAGCTGCTTGGAAGCTGAGCGAACATGGACAGCTGGCTGACAGTGTGGATATGACGAGTAGATATGTGTTTCCATTGTCCTTTCTGATCTTCAATTTGATTTACTGGCCGCTTTATGGCGAATTGTTGCCTTGGTTTCGCCCTCAGCGATAAATACAAGATTTTGCAATAATAAGGTTGTTTCCTCTGACTGACTATAGTGTGATCATTGTTTGACTTTCCCTGATTCCTTGACAAAACCCTGTACAAGTTCAATGACAACGAAATGACATTGCGTGAGCAGTTCGCACAAATCAAAACCCTTCAGCATATAACGCCTTTTATGTCATTCAATCTCAAAACAACTCAGCCTCCCTCTTAGCAGGGCCAACTGCACAGCTAGAATCGGCTTCCGGTTCAACAAATTCCGGCTGCAAGTGGATCTTCTCTATCACAAATCGCTTTCGCTTCAACTTAAATCCCAGATCCAGGCACTCGGGAATAGGGGGAGCCAGTGAGTTGATGACAGGCAATTTGACAATGTGCAACTGCCCGTGGAACTCACAAAGCGCAGGGTTCTTTTCCTTTTCCGTACCTTCAAACGCCTCCAACCTGATGACACAGTCGCACAGATGCCTCAGTCTTTCCAAACAGCAATCGGTCAGAAGTTCTATGGAGACGGTTATGAGACAGATTCCATAGGATTCCCTGAGCATGAGTTGCAGCAAATTTAGAGACTTGATCTGCTCTGCTGGGTCGCCCCAGAGCGGAGAGGAAAAGTTACTAAGAACAAGTCGAATGGCGTTTTTCTGCTTTGGAGTTTCTGAGGGTTCTGATCTGCAACAGTTTGATATTATGTTGATCAGCTTTTACAGTCAGGGACAATGGGATACCCAGGAATTTATAGAATGGAGCGTGTGATATTTTAGCCTTAACTTAGCTTTATACAGTCAGGCACTTAACGCCGTTTATGGTACCGACACCATATAAGGTACCGGTACCTAGGGCAGTGGTACCATATATGGTGCCCCCACCTTCGGGGCCTGTAGTGGTACCACATATTGTACCCCTACCTTCGCATTGGTGCCGGAATCGGCACCATGTATGGTACCACTCTGTTCAGATTTCGTACCATATATGGTACCGGCACTTTATATGGTGTCGGTACCATAAACGGCGTTAAGCGCCTGGCCTGAGATAAGTGTTTGTCATGGTAAAAACCTTAATCAGAAGACACAATAACAGTCAGGCACTTAACGCCGTACAAGGTATGGACCTTATATGGTACTACCACCCCCACAACACAGATCCCAATAGTGCGTGTACCATACAATGTACCTGTACCCATATAAGGGCTGGGGGTGAGGCATACATGCCCCCACCCGACTTAGGCCAGACCCCCGACGGGAACCCCCCCTCTGAGACGATTTTTCCGACCCCCCTCCGATTTTTCTGGCAAGTAATTTTTTGAGCAAATTTTTGCGATTTTTTACAATTTCAGACACAAAAATTGCCAAAATCGCCTGCAAAACAACACTTTTTAGCTGTATTTCAGCCCAAATTGGAGATTTTTGACCATTTTTAGCCGAAAAATTGCGATTTTTTTCGATTTATGAGCATTTTTAGTGCCCAACCCCCTCCCAAGATTTGGGCTCAGACCCCCAACCCGCTCCCCTTCGGCGGATGACCTGATACATGTATGGGCGAGGGGATACAAGCCTTCCGCTCGCCGGCCAATACCCTTCTCGGTCGACCATACTCCCTTCCCCTTACCCCTCGGAGGGAGAAAATTTTCGCTTTTAGGTGTTTTTTTGGACTTTCCCGGACGCCAAGATTACCTCCACACCCCCTCCCACATAAGGCACCGATACCTTATATTAGAAACTTTTGTGCCCACTGGGCCGGGCCGGGCTCGCAGGTCAGCCCGAATTTTTATGTATTTTGGTAAAATTTTTTGGGAATTTTTCTTGCGATTTCAGTATAGTTCAATATAATTGTGTTCTTTTAAAGTTATTCTCTAATATTCTGAGGCAAATTAACGAATTTTCGACCTCGTTTTCTTTGATTTTGTTAGAAAAATAACGCATATATCAGTCAAAGATCAAAACTGCGTCTCAATAAGGAAAAGCTATAAGAAAACGAGCCGAAAAAAGTGCTAAATTTGGCCTATTTGAACCCAGCCGATTATTTTAGCGGAAAAAATCTGGCAGGAACGAAAATACAGGCCCGAGCGCATCCTACCTTATATGGCCTTTAGTGCATTCAGCAGTAGTAGCTAAAAGCAGAAATAATCAATCTCAATTAAGAGACCTTCAAAAAAGTTAACAAACCAATTTTCAAAGAAATGGTTTGAGAGAAAAAATTAATAAAAAAAAAAAAAAATTTGTTTGAGAGAAAATGGTTTGAGAGAATTACCTTTGGATTTGGGTAATTACCGCATAGTAAATGTGACATCAGGGACGAAAGCCTGTGAAACATTAATTCGTCGGGTTTACGATGGCATTCAAAACTGATGCACACTGTTGACATTGCCGTTAACTAAGACAGTCTGGCACTTAACGCCGTTTATGGTACCGACGCCATATAAGGTAACGGTACCCAGGCTAGTGGCACCATATATGGTACCCCCACGTTAGGGTATTGTAGTGGTACCATATGGTATACCTACCCGTGACCATGAGTGCCGGTACCATATATGGTACGAAATCTGAACAGAGTGGTACATGGTACCGGTACCATACATGTAACAGGGGTGTCTGTCCCCACCCGACTTAGGCCAGACCCCCCCGGATGGGGACACCCCCTCCCACCGAGACGATTTTCCCGACCCCCACCGATTTTCTGGCAAGTAATTTTTTGAGCAAATTTTTGCGATTTTTTACAATTTCAGACACAAAAATTTCCAAAATCGCCTGCAAAACAGCACTTATTAGCTGTATTTCAGCCCAAATTAGAGATTTTTTGCGATTTTTAGCCAAAAAATTACGATTTTTTTCGATTTTTGAGCGTTTTTTAGTGCGCAACCCCCTCCCAAAATTTTGGCTCAGACCCCCCGGCCGGCGCCAGACCTCCCATCCCCCTTCGGCGGATGACCTGTTACATGTATGACCGGTACTGGTACGATGGGCAGGTAGGGGTACCATATATGGTACCACCACAGTGGCCGAATGTGGGGGTACCATGTATGGTGCCACTAGCCTAGGTACCGGTACCATGTATGGTGCCACTAGCCTAGGTACCGGTACCATGTATGGTGCCACTAGCCTAGGTACCGGTACCATGTATGGTGCCACTAGCCTAGGTACCGGTACCATGTATGGTGCCACTAGCCTAGGTACCGGTACCATATATGGTGCCACTAGCCTAGGTACCGGTACCATGTATGGTGCCACTAGCCTAGGTACCGGTACCATGTATGGTGCCACTAGCCTAGGTACCGGTACCATATATGGTGCCACTAGCCTAGGTACCGGTACCATGTATGGTGCCACTAGCCTAGGTACCGGTACCATATATGGTGTCTACTCTATCTAAAATCAAGAATGCATAAAAGAGTAGCATAGCAAGAATGTGCCACTCAGCGGCCGGCCGAGTGTCGATGCGCTGCACCTTAACTACCGGAGGGGTCGGGAAATTCGCGACCACTCCGGTAATTGCGCATGCGCTTTATTGCGACGCAACTATGACTTGACGAATGACGTCAACAAAATGTTTAGGGATTTTCTACAACAGCAATTCATTTCATAGTTCGGCAAAGATTTTCAATCGTGACGATAACTAAAAAACTGTCCAATTGCAATGCAAGATTGTAAGATATCTGTGAAATGCATCAGGCTTTTTGCATTTGTGAAACTTTCCATTTTGAACGCAGCACACGAGCTTGGCCACGTACACATGCCACATGCTTGCATATTTCAGCTTTTTTACCTTTCTTTCCGCAGACTTTAAGAAATAGCTATATTCACAAAGACACATTGAATATCCCGCCCAAAAATCAGGTTGTGCTGCAATAAAGCGCATGCGCAATTACCGGAGGGGTCGCGAATTTCCCGACCCCTCCCTCCGGTAGTTAAGGTGCAGCGCATCGACACTCGGCCGGCCGCTGAGCAGTGTGGTGCACTTTTTATCTAGGTAACTAGGTAACTAGGTATACCTAGTATTACCTAGTTAATATTCGGGAAAAGCACCTAGATTTACTTTACCTAGTTGCTGGTTACTCTATTTTACCTAGTTTTACTTTACCTAGTTTTTAATCCACATAACTAGGTACTTCTAGGTAGAACAAGTTTACCTAGTTTGATATTTTCAGTTTTACTTGGCTTTTTCAGTTAGCAAAACCTTCAAATTTCCGGCTTTCCCACAATTACAGTGGCCCAGAGAATGAATTTCTGACTTATTTGATCAATAAAATACAAATATTTACTTGAAATGTGTCAGATTTCGTACATTTTAACTCCACTAACTTCATCATTGTTCTCTTGAACCATAAAAAATAATATTTTGACTTGATTTCGAGCGTTTTAGGTTTACCTAGTATTACCTAGTTTTTCTGGGCTTTACCTAGTATTACTTTACCTAGTTTCTTAGCTGAGAACTTTACCTAGTATTACTTTATCTAGTTTTTTAGGAGACAACTTTACCTAGTATTACTTTACCTAGTTTCAAATTTTCAAAATGCACCACACTGCCGCTGAGTGGCACATTCTTGTTATGCTACTCTTTTATGCATTCTTGGTGTTACTTGATAGGCATAAGCATACATGTACTGGGGGGATTTGGGGTTACCGATACACGGGCCGGGGTCGTGGGGGTTACCACCTCCTTGGCCGGCCATACCCACCCACCTCCCACACCCTCGAAAATTTTCGCTTATTTAACGCAAAATAGGCGTATTTGGCCATTTTTCGGGACCTCATCCCCCCCCCCCCCCGAGGTCTCCATACCCCTTCCGGATTTTTCCGGCCCATGTATGGGGTTACCCTCCTGTTGGAAAGGCCAATCCCCCTCACCCCCCGAGACAGGTTAAGGAACCCCCCGACCCAAAAACACAAGTACCAGTGGTGACTTCCAGTACTAAGAAACTGGCTCGGAAATCACTAATTTTTAGCCTAAAACTCGCTTGAAAAGCCTTTGGAAATAGAATTTGGCGTTTCCACTGCTGATATTTAAGAGAAATCGGTGTTTTTGGGAGCCGTTTTTGTCATCTTTTGCTTGTTTTTAGCTCTAAAACGCTATTTGGCACTTAAAACAGCGATTTTTAGCATCCTTACTGAAAAAACGTGCTAAAAACGCATTTCCAGGCGTTCTGGAGCATTTTTAAATTTTGCCCCCCCCCTCTGGGCGAAACCACCCCCCCCTCGACCCCCACCTAAGGAAACCCCCTACACCCCTCCGCCTAGGTCGACCCAGAGCTGTTACATTTATGGGCCTAAGTGTATAATTAAAAAACAAACCCACCTCAGCGCAAACGGCGAATCATCATGGCAATACTGCTCATCTCCCAACACCGGTTTAACAGCGTCAACCAACAAATTGGAATAGCTCAGATCTTCAGTCAGCAAAACCGGTTTAACTTCCGCAACAACTGCGCTGTCCATTTTTGTAGCCAAATCAAACACAGAAGCGAGGGAACTTTTGGCAGCCCCAATCCTCGAATCTATCTGAGGCAAATTTTCATACCTCCAGGCTATTTTCATTTTATCGCTGTCGGCTTTCGGTTCAACTTCTTTTCCATCAGTTAAGGGGCTAGGTAGACTGTTCCAAATATCTCTGGCAAGGGGGTTGGGGTTGGCATAGAGAAGTTTGTGAGAACTCAGGACCCCTTGACTTAGAAAATAGCGCTCTAGGTAAGAACCGTAGAGGTCAGGTTCGCTTTGCTCTACAAGGAGGATTGAACCCAAAGGTTGACCGCCACCAATGAGAATGTCAAGTTCCGCAATTCCGGTCGATGCAAGTAGTTGGTTGGTTCTGATTGAAGGCTTTGTTCCCGCGATGTAAGGCACTTTGGAACCGCCTGACCTTTGGAAAGAAGACATGAACTATATCAGCAAGTATTACTCTGCCTTTTGAGCATTTTTGAAATTTCAGTTATATTTAGTTCTCTTCATTGTGTATCTGCGCGGATACCACGTACTAAGGGCCGCCGAACTAAAGCCCGGTTCACACTACGAAATAAGAAATAAGAAATAAGAAATAGCGGCCTTATTTCTTATTTCGTACCGGTTCACACCTACGAAGTAAGAAATAAGAAATAAGAAATAGCCACGAAATAAGAGTTGCGCCGTGCTCAACTTTTTTCATCTGAAATAAGAGTTTTCTTTCACTTTAAGCGTATAGCATGTCATAACAAGGTCTGAAACGACTGTCTAAAGGCGAAAAGCGGTCAGAAACGTATAAGCACTGCCTATACACGTACAAACCAAGGTTTTTTAAGCAGTTGACTGCTGTTTTAGATAGAAATTATGCAATTAAGTAGATTATTGACAAGTTTCAAGGCATTTACGGCATGTTCACTGCTTTTCGGATTGGATATACCCGTTCTTGACTATGCGACTTGCAGTTGACTGCTTATGTTCAAAGAACCTACAAAAAATGCGATAAATGCGTACTATCATTTAAGTGTTTTTGGTGTTCCGCCGGTCTACTATGACCATAAATCGCTTAGTTTCCAAAAATTGCTAAGACGAAAAGATTTCTGACGCTTACTATACACTGCAGCTGATTTTTACTGTGCTGATTTCTTATTTCTTATTTCGTAGTGTGAACGCTCCGCTTATTTCTTATTTCTTATTGCAGACGCCTTATTTCTTGTTTCTTACTTCTTATTTCGTAGTGTGAACCGGGCTTAAAGGTGAAATTCAGACTCCAGCTTCAGTCAAAAATTATTTTAGAGGCCGTCCATATCCATAAACGACGTCGTTCCAGAGGGGGAGGGGAGTGGGCTGAAATGCGACGATAGACGACGCACCAGGCAGGAGGGGCAGGGGTTAGCCAAAAACGACGTCGCATTTTTTAGAGTTTTTGGGAACTTTGATTGTGTTATTTTCAATTTTTGTACATCTGGCAGAGGTTCTAAATATAGAAAAGGTTCCCAGAGTGGTTAATAGGGATATATTAAATTGATTACGCGGTACGGCAACAAGAAAACATGACAGTACTGTATGTACTGCATTTTATCGGGGGGGGGTAAATGGAAAACAACGTCGGCTTCGGGCAGAGGGTCAAAAAATAAGGCAAGGCGATTTTGTGGGAGGGGGTAAACTTTGGAACTTTGGGACTTTGGAACGACGTCGTTTATGGACGGCCCTTTGCTGTTGCGGCGGATATTGCCTAAAACGCCACGACTCCCCTCCCGATTATTCTTCGATCGATTCGATTAAAAATTTTCATTCAAAATTCAAGAAACAACTTCCTGAAAATTGTCTCGATGCTTTTCTATGCGATGATAGAAGGTGTCCCAGCAATGATAGATTTAGATAACAAGTCTTATTGCTGCTGCTTCCGCAAACGTTGACCAAAATGCTAAAATTAGCAACGCACAGTATGTATAATAGTTTATATAGGCCATTCAGACTCCACTCGGTGCACTCGGTCCCGTTTTGTGCAAAATTTTTCGATTTTCTTAGATCTGTTTGTTTCGCAAAATCTTTCAGCAAAAAGTTTGGATTTTTACTCGTAAAGGCTCTATAAATAAGGTTTTTCGAATGATCTCATTAAAATTACAGTCAATAGCAGAACTCTCTAAACTTTGTAACGAACGAATCGGAATAAGCACAAGAACGCGTCTTAGAAAATCGGCGCCCGCGTACGTGTGATAACCGCGCATAGGGTAATATCGAATCGGCGCAAAGGTAATCGGCGCAAAGCGCAAAGCGCAAATTTACGGTACCAGCGCTAATGCGGGAAAATTTTACATGTGCGTTCAGTACCCCAATTTACATTGGAAGTAGCCCGTTCCCCCACCCGCCAACCACCCTGACTTTATTAAAGCCTTGGTTTTAGCTTAGGCCTAGGTTCAATCTTAGCTTTTCAGGTTAAAAATGGCTATTTCGTGGGTGGAGGAATGGACCGGAATCATTTACATTAAAGCCTTGAACCATACATGTGCACGGTCGGCGGCTCAGGAGGGGACGGCCAGGTCTCCGTGCGTAGTTGCCGGGATATAGATGCAAATTTTCGGCGGGAAATTTAAATTTTTGCCCAAAATTTCGGCTAAAAATACGAAAATTTCGGTTGAAATTCAAAAATTTGCGGTAAAAATTAAATTCTCGACAAAAAAATTTCCAAAAAACCACTTTTCTGACAGAAACGTTGCCAAAAATAGAAAATTTTCAGGAAAATTTGAAAAAATTTCGGGTTTGGTGCGTAGTTGCCTGGAGGAAGGGTGCGTAGTTGCGTAGTTGCCAAAATTGATTTCTGTGGCTTAAAAACGCATCTGGAGGCATTCTAGCAGCCTATAGCAACGTTTGGAAGATTTATATTTTCGTCCCCCCCTGACCCCCCCTGGGCACCCCCCATGCACATGTATGCCTTCAACTGGTTAGTAGTCTAACTTAGCTTCTTGTTTGGAAGGTAACGCGAACGTAAAAAAAGTACTGCTGGGCTGGGAAAGTACTGAGATAATATTATTATAATAATTATAATCTCACCAGCAATCTGAGAGCACAGAAACTGGTGCTGCAGCGGCGAACCACATTTCTTATTTGCTAATCTAGAGAGTATTTATTCTGTGTATTCTGTACGTTACGTTGTTCCTTACAGGGGACCGGACGCTTTTAGACACGCCAGGCTTACCGCTTGAGAATCAAGGAAATCAAACATCGCTAGCAAACGAGTTGCATACTTTAACTTCAAAACAATTTCCAAGGCGTATTCACAGCACATCGTTCGCTGTTCTGTTTTATTGGTCGTATAGTCTAGTCAGTAATAGCGATCCGCGCGCCTGTCACTCTGAGTTCTCTCTTGGCTACGAATACGAATACCAAAATCAGCTGTAAAATTTGCAAACCATTTTTCATGTACGGCTCTGCCTTATTAATCCGGGCAATTTAGGACCGCCCGAATTTGCTATGATTAGACCGGGAACCGAGATTGTTAACTTTTACTAACTTATGAAAACCACACTTACGTTGTTGCCGCAGTAGCTTTGTTAGGCGTGCTAGTCACGGTCCCAGCATAATTATGATCGACGCCGACTTCATCTTCAACGAACGGTACCGTTTCGTTCATCTTTATTTCATTTAAAAATGTTAAAAAGCCGTTCCTCTAGGACGGAAATGGGTGGAGCTAATGTATCTGAAGTTATTCTCGCCCATTTCCCCACGCTGATGTGGGCAACGAAACTTATGGATTCCAGAGTGGTACTAAACTTGAAATATTAACTTGAGTAATTAACAACAATTAATAGTAATTAATAAAATAATTAACGTATTAACTTGAGTCCTTGAAGGTTAAATACAGTGCATATTGCGAATGAGAAATGGTCCTGAGACAATCATCATTTATGGAACGACAAATTAAGAAAGGACGGACGAGAGAATTTAAATTTCGCGGGCTACAGTGTCTTAGATGTTCACGCAACCACTGAAAAATTTGCGCCACTTTGCGCTTTGCGCCGATTAACTTTGCGCCGATTCGATATTACCGCGCATAGCTTAGCCATCAGAAAATATGGAAATTGGGCTCCGAAGGAGCGCTATCCTTCTTCTCATATGGCTGAGAAAAACAAACTTCGCTATTTGCAGCGGGGCAATCGATTCTTCCACAAGAATTGGCCGCGTTTTATACACATTGCGTCTTCCCGTCTCTGTGTAGGCCGGTGCGGTCCAAAGGTTGTGCGTTGTAAAATTTTTATGCAGTGCAGTACAACGACCAACGTTCGCCACTTGACACAATGCCGTTTCTAAACGAGAAAGCCTTTATTTTGGGAGCTTCTGGAGAGACGGGCAAGGCGCTTTTGCGGGTGTTATTACAAGGTCGGGTTTTTAAAGAAATTGTGCTAATCGGACGTAGAAAGACGTTTGCCGACAATTTTGGAGACCCTACCGACTATGAAACTATTGTGGTTGGTTAGATCTTTCTGTAGATTTGTGTGCAAATTATTCGATTTTAGACGGAGAAGATTGTCGATTTAAATGCCATCTCCGAGTATAAGTCAGCATTTGAAGGCTGCACGTACGGCTTTTGTTGTTTGGGAGCCAGAATCAGTTGGACTTTAATGGCTCAGGCTCTTTCACCGTCCTATTTCCAAGCTAACACCAACATAAGTGAGGTAAATACATACATATTACCTTTGTTTTGTCACCAGTACCGGGTTTTTCCGTAAATATTAGGCCCATTTGCTGGTTTATTGATGGAAGCTTTATTTCTCCACCTTTTTCACCGTGCAAATAGTAATGCATTTTCGCACTCACTGCACCAGATTTTCGCTCAATTTACCTTACTTTTCGTGATGTTTTGCTTGTTTTTACGCATTTTACAATTACAATGTTTTCATGCATTTTGCATTTTACGCATAGGCATGCTTTGTGGAGGGAAGGGCTTTGGTGCAATGGCAGATCCAGTCGGTTCCCATTACCTAGTACAGTCAGGCACTTAACGCCGTTTATGGTACCGACACCATATAAGGTGCCGGTACCATATATGGTACCGGTACCGTAGGTAGTGGTACCATATATGGTACCCCCACCTTCCGGGCCTGTGGTGGTACCATATATGGTACCGGCACCATATATGGTACCCCCACCTTCGCGTTTTTCCGGTACCGGTACCATATATGGTACCACTCCGTTCAGATTTCGTACCATATATGGTAGTGGTACCATATATGGTACCGGTACCATATATGGTACCACCACAGTCGCCGAACGTGGGGGCACCATATATGGTACCGGTACCATATATGGTGACGGTACCATATATGGTGCCGGTACCATTTAAGGTACCACTACCCTCGGTACCGGTACCATATATGGTACCGGCACCTTATATGGTGTCGGTACCATAAACGGCGTTAAGTGCCTGACTGTAGTAGCTGTCACAAGCTTTCGGTGGCGCTTTGTGCCGACGACCAACTCTTTGCGGCAAGAAATTTGCCGCGCCGAGAGGATGAGCGAACGACGTCGCGCACAGAGGCTATGCGGCCTAACCCACTACACCAACTGTGCCGGCTCTACAATATGTATAAACTAAAACTATCAAGCATTTCTCACTATAAAGAATCTCCATTCAAATTTGTCAATTCAAACAGCTTGTCAATTACAGACAGAATTCATAGTGGATCACGATTATGTGCTGAACAGCGCAACAGTAGCAAAGGGGGCAGGCTGTCGGTGTTTCAGCGTTGTCAGTTCCCAAATGGCGAACCAAGATTCGTGGCTCTACTACACCAAGATCAAGGTTAGAAATTTCTGCTGACACATTTGTAATAGAAAAAACATGTGCTATGTCTCAGGGAATAGTGGAGACCAAGCTTCAGCAGCTGTCTTTCGATAAGCTCAAGCTCTACAGACCATCGCAAATTTTGGTGGATCGACCAAACGCACACTGGCTCGAGTACTTGTTTCTGAAGCTGGCTACCCCCCTCTTCTATTTCTTCCCCAGCTCTACTTGTATTCCCATTGACAAGCTGGCCAAGGTCTGGTGTGCCTGAGGCAAAATAACAATAGCAGTGTAGTTGAGTAGTGTGTTTAGGCTATGGTCTGGAATGCAGTTTTCAATGAAGACCACTCGAATGCAGTGGAGCAAATCGAAAATGATCAACTTTACCAAATGGCTGCCGCTTTTGATGATCTTAACAAACACTAATCAATCATGCATCACTAATAATACATTATGCCCAATTAGATGTGTTGAGTTTGTTTGTAACTACTGATATAGAGTAATAAGTTTGTCTAGCTTTTACTACAACGGCTTTCAGCTTGTTCTATATGCTAAAAGACAGTTGCGGCTTAAAACTGTTTATTTGCACGAAAAGACCACTTTAGAGATTTTTGACAAGGTATTGAAATGGTTTTCAATTTGCGCTTTACAATTTATTGGCATGCCCGATACTGCAGCCTAAATCTGGCTCCGTCAATTATTGATTTTCAATTTTTATTTAGAAACATGTGTAGCTCGGGAAGGGGTAGGAGATGAGGGGTCGAAGTGTCTAGGTATGGTAACCCAAAACTCCTGAAGGTAGTATTAAAATACATACAATTGGTGGTCAGTCGTGTACAGGCTGTACAGGCTAAGCTAGATTTCGCTGCCGAATTGCGAGCGAAGCGGCGTGCATTTCGCTTGTGCATGACGCGCTGATTATCCAATTTAGATATAGAGACACTATCCCTCACTTATTTGGAACCGATGGCTTCTATTCAGCACTGTGATCAGGTTTTAGGCTTCTACGTAGGTTTAGGACGAATGAACCTTACGATGCAGTTTGACTTACTTCTAGATTCAATTTTAGTCTTAAGTTAATATGTTAGCTTTCCGCTATGGGGTAGTGTTCCACAATTGCCAACGGTTTCCCAGAATGGTTTGCAAATTGCTACCGTAGTATCTCATGTTTTCGTGTTGAAAAACCCCAAGACTATGTCAAGCGCAGCAGCTGAAACAAATGGATCTAAGAAAATCGCAAAATTTTGCACAAAACAGAAACCGAGTGGTTTGTGAATGACCTTTAGTTTATTTGATAGTGTTGGCACACAGATTTTCCTAAACTCAATCAAATCAACTCCATCACAACTGACCAACGTCAATGTCAAATGAGTCAGTGATTGGTTGCAGCTGTCTCAAAATTCCGGCCGCCTCATCCATAATTCTGTTATTTCGTTTCGAATTGTTCATCTTTGTCCATTGTAGACGAAACGGGTGGTAGAACCGACTACCGTACACCTAAATACTCAACCGTGCTTAGGTAGGTAGGCACTATTCAAAATCGAACATGTGAAACGATAACAGTCGTTTTCCAGCTCGTACCAGAGTTTTGCACCTATAAGACCGGGTATTATAACCGGAAAATGCCTAAATTTTAGAACGCAAAACGCAGGTTTTAGAACGATTCTTGAACGAACTGAGTTTAAAAACTCCATATTCATTAGTTATCTTGCAAAAAATATACACGAGAACGCACCATTCTGAGCTTATGCCCCCTGACAGACCCTGCTTTATGACCGACCACCAGTGTTGTGCCTAGCTCAAATTTCTAAAACTCGGTAAGTATTCAGTAAGTAAATCGAGATTTTTTGAAATTCAGTAAGTGCGAGTAAGTACTGGGTTTTTCAAAGAAAACCCGGTAAGTACTCAGTAAACAATTCAGTAAACTCAGTAAAACCTTCAAAATTCAGAAATATACAATTTATCTGAAAATCCTGACCTGATGATATAGCTTTTAGCTACTAGAATCCTTTTTTCAGTGCTGATTGATGAGTTTAAGATAAAGTAGCTTGACTTTTCAGAATTTTATTCACGTTTTGTTTTATTTCACATTATTTATTGTGCTAATTGGCATGCATGGAAAGGCTTAAAATATGCACACTATACATAGTGACTAGAGGATGTAGCGTTAGATGAAAAGCCTGGCCAAATTGGTAGGTGAAGATCTGTTCTAATTTTCGCCATTTCCTCACAGTTCATCAGACTTATGCAAAAAACGTCAATCAAAATATAGCTAATAGTAGTAGATACTTTCTTCTTCTATAGTCTTCGCGTCTGATAGTCTGTTTGCAATTCTGCCGTGCAAAGAAAGCTTACGTTATGCAAGCTGTGAAAATTGCAAAAAATTGGCAAAAATTGTGTGTTTTCATTGTTAGCAGATCTATTAGCGAAAGAAAAACCGTATATTTTCTTGCACAGATGCGGTGAGCTACCTATTGCAGAAGCTTTTACTCAGTAAACAACTCAGTAAATTACTGAGTACCGAGTTTACCAAATTTTTTTCTAGTTCAGTAATTCAAAATTGGAATTCGGTATTCAGTAAGTAAAATTAAGAAAAATTTTCACCGGTAAGTAAAAGTACTTACTGTAATTCAAAATAACTAAGTACCGAGTAACTTTTACTCAGTAAATTTACTGGGAACAACACTGCCGACCACCTGCTATAAGGTAAGACCCCAGTCTTATAATCGGAAAAGAACCCAGTTATAAACCGGAGGGGTCTTATCATAGGTGGAAAGCTCTGGTACCTAAAAGCCAAAATGTAAAATGATAACAGATAACAGTCGTTTTCCAGCTCGTACCATTTTTTCGTTGTCAGACTTCTCGCAGCAGGAGAGGTGCAAAACCAAAACTGCAGCTAATACCAAGATCTGGGTCTGGCCCGACATGATGTGGGGTGAGTGGATAAGAGAAATGTAAAGTAATAACGAACCACTGCCTGGTGCAGCGCACCTAATGAGCAAGTGGGTGGGTTAAGCAAGTCAATAAGCGCCTTTTCTAGATTAAAACAGACGTCAATTGACTGTGTTGACGCTATGCATAGTAGAAAAGGTAAGGTCACACATCGGAAACCTTTAAAGGACGTCTTATTTACTACTCGTGGAATTTTGGTATTTGCAGTTCAAATCATGTTCAAATGCCTGTACACATTCGAAAACAATGTGAAATTATGTTTGGTTACATTGCGAAAGAGGGAACCGTTTACAGTCAAAAGCACTTTAAGAGCCAATGCACGTAAAAAGGGTAAAATCATGTAAAGTAGCTATGTCAGGGATTTGGACCAACTGGTGTTTTTTAGTTAGTATAAGAGTAGAAACGACCGCGTGCGAGATGGTTTTTGCATATTCCTCCATACAGCAGAGTTATGACATTTTTTGTGATTTTTGCTCCAAAAATCGTTTTTTGCCCATAACTTTCTAACCAGTGGTCCAAATTTAACCGCGAGTACATCAAAAGATGTGTCTTTCTTTGTAGAATCTCCTGATAAAATCTCAACTCCATTGCTTTTTCCCCTCTCGAATTATTCGCGAAAAATCGGTCAAAAAGACCCAAAATTTGAGGTCATTTTTCTCGCTTGGAGGTGCCTACCTAGAGGCGTCATCTAGTGGACCTAATAGAGCAACACCTGTACTATAAGAATGTAAAAAAATTATCATGGGCATTTTTGATTTGCGCGAAAAAATTGAGCTCAAACTTTCGAAAAGTGCCAAAATTGAGCATTGGTTTCCTCGCATTTTCGCGTTAATCAAAGCATATACATAGCGCTTCTGGGAGCGTCTGAGAGTCTGAAATACAGTCGTTCAGTAAGAATTGAATCCAGTGCGTTGCTATTGTGCAGTAAATTCGTCTTTTTTGGAAGAACTGGTCAGACAGGTTCCTTTCGCTTGACAAGGTGAAGCTTGAATTCTAACACGGTACAGTACGTTAATCGTTGCTAAACTTCCTAAGCGAATATTTTGACTTATTGCTTTGTGCAAGCTTTTAGCCAAGATCCAATCATAGTACGTAATTACCAGTTGTGTTCTGTTAGTGATCGCTTTATAAAATTGACACTGGCACCCGACCAACGAATGGGTTAGCTCAGTTTCTTTTCAGTGTGCTTTTTGTGTATAACACACGATTTACTTTGCGGCACGTAGTCGCCATCTAATGGCCCAAACGCCGTGGTGGCCGTCGTTGTGTACTGTATGTAGTTTTCTGGTTGGGACGTACTATGGCTCAATTATTAGAGCTATTGACCCAATTTATCCCACAGTCGTCTTTTTTCCCAGATGCCGTGGACAAAGTTGTTTATATACTAGGCACAGGGTTGTGCCTTGCCTTAGCTGCCATCTGTTTGGTACCCGCTACCACTACCACGCCCATAACTTGCATAGCGCCTGCTGAATATTCAGGCTTACTTTCTTCAACACTTACAAATTATTTGATCATAATTTTATCGACTTTTTCGGTTTGATTTTCTGGGGAACTGGACAGACTTTCACGAAACTCTATGTTACATGACCAAATCTAGTGTTTCCGATCAAATTAAAATTAAATAACAAAATTAAATTGTTTTGGCCGAAATCACCAAGTAAATAGCAATTTAATAACAAATTAAATTTCTCGCGATGACTGTCAAACAAATTAAAATTATATTAAATTTCGTAAAATTGGCCTAGAAATTTGATATAAATTTGATATGAATTTGATATAAATTTGCTTGGTTCGGCAGCTTCACTAACCAAAGTCTGGCTACAAAACAACAAGTTCAGTTCAAAGATGACCTTGTTCATGCCTATTGCAAAGGTATCAACTCATTAAATGCTATTTTGTAGACCATTTGTCCCCATCTAAAGAAAGGTCAACTCATTTTGGACTGACACGACCCAGGTTTTGAGCTGTTTCCTCAGGAATTGAGTATTGATTTTAGCAAATTTATATTTAATTCATATCAAATAACAAATTTGTATCAAATTAAATTTCAGAATTTGAGTACCAAGCAAATTAATAGCAAGTTATTTTCATCAGAAGGCTGAGCAAGCAATTTAATAGAGATTTAATTTCAATATAAATTTGCTCGGAAACACTAACCAAATCTCGGCCTATTGTGTCCCACTCTTTGGATTCGCCTGAATGGACTGAACGTTTGCAAAACACCTACATAGGTACGTAGGTTCTAATCGCACTACTGTACAAATAACTTATAAATTTGATTTTAGATGGTTATCAGTGGCTCTTCATCGGTTTTATTGTTTATGCTTTATTGAATGCTGTCGCTGCGCGGTACTGTGACCTCTTCCACAACACAAGGTATGTTTTTTTCAGTAAAACTATTTTTTGTCAGGCGCCTGGTGTTCTTCTGAACAGTATCGATAAGCGTAAACGGTATGCAGTATATGCCGTTAAGTGCTTCGGGACTGTTTCTGTTGCAGCTATTATTGCTATGCTTCGCGGAACAGTTGCTAAGGAGGATTCGGATGAAAGGGCAGGGATTTACCGATTTTGTGCTCACATGTTCCTGACAGACCGGAGCATAAGGAGCAGTTTGAAAGGGTTAGTTAGGGCATCATGTACATATATGCAGTACAATAAAGTTTCTAACAAACAAATATGGTGGCTTGGTTTACACATTCATGAGAAATGGCCAGCAAATTGATGCGCCGAATGTGCTCAACACTAAGAGCGCCGCTATATCCTGCTGCCGGTCTTTCCCATGAACACTGCGCTCAGTTTAAAGCACGGATTAGCTGCTTAGTCACTGCAAATAGCCGTAAACAGCTTAAAAAACATAACATAACTGCTTACATAGTGACAAAACGTAGATACGTACACTCGATAGAGTGTTGGCACTTTTCGAAATTTTGAGCTCAATTTTTTCGCGCAAATCAAAAATGCCCATGATAATTTTTTTACATTCTTATAGTACAGGTGTTGCTCTATTAGGTCCATCAGATGACGCCTCTAGGTAGGCACCTCCAAGCGAGAAAAATGACCTCAAAGTTGGGGTCTTTTTGACCAATTTTTCGCGAATAATTCGAGAGGGGAAAAAGCAATGGAGTTGAGATTTTATCAGGAGATTCTACAAAGAAAGACACATCTTTTAATGTATTCGCGGTTCAATTTGGACCACTGGTTAGAAAGTTATTGGCAAAAAACGATTTTTGGAGCAAAAATCACTTAAAATGTCATAATTCTGCTGTATGGAGGAATATGCAAAAACCGTCTCGCACGTGGTCGTTTCTACTCTTATACTAACTAAAAAACACCACTTGGTCCAAATCCCTGACATAGCTACTTTACATGTCTTCCAGGCGTTTTACCCTTTTTACGTGCATTGGCTCTTAACTCTTAGACGCAGAACGTTTTTGCGTGCCTGGCCGTAAAGGGCGCTACTATTGGAGCGTGCCTTTTATTAGAAATTTTAAGGTACACTGTATATGGTACTGCTACCCATGGCCATGGATGGTGCCGGTGCCATATATGGTCTGAAGTAGCTAGCGCCAGTCAACTACCAAAAACGGCGTTAAGTGCCTGACTGGCTTAGGCGTGGTTTTATTTACAACAAAACTGCGTAATTCAATATAGCCGTTCGTTGAGATAAGATAAAAACACATCGGCAGCGCTTGGCACTGTACTGCACATTCCTTTCAGTCATGCGACGTCTGAGCAGTACTTCTGACAGTAGCCCAGAAACTGTAAAACTAGTTCAAATCCACAACAGACCTATCTGTGCTGTCCTGAACAACGGACAGTTAAAATTGTCCAATCATCCTATCAAATCCTTGTCTTCCATCGAAACCTCCTATTCCAGTTATGAACCGATTCAACTTGGTTGTTCCAACGATTTTCTCACCAGCATCAGTCTTGTGCAAATTCGCCTCTTTCAACAAACATTAGAGGGGCTCGCTGGGGACGAGCTCATTTGCATTTTCGACCCTCAAACCGAACGACGAATGGAAATCACCATTGATCAATTGGAGAAACAGTGGTGGCTCTGTAGAGAGCCCGATACTGATTCTGAAGGTTATGTAGCGCTTGAGAATCCCCTCCCTCAATGGGACTTCTTTGCCCCTCCCCCGGTGCCGGAATCCAGACCCCCTAGAGCACCTCGAGACCAGACCTCCTCCCCTAACTGTACAACCAGCTTAAAAGCGGCTGTATTATTTTTGCTAGTCCTTGCTCTTTTATTTTCGGCAGCAATTCTGATTGTCTACTCTATGCTACGTCCTTGTTTGGCCAATCTGCCCAAATCAGTGGAGTCCGAAAAGTTGGGCAAAGTTCGCTTGAAGTTTCTGACCAAATCCGAACCCTTTGCGATGGGTTTAAGCAAAGGTGCTACTTTTACTGAAGTCAATTTGGGCTACGATGCCTTACATGGTCATTTAGTGGCCAGTTGGGAAGGTTTCAAGAATGCAAATATGCAGTCCAACCTCCATTCATTTATGGCTCAGGCACTTCACTTGAGAAATCTGAGCTTGATTCAAAACACCCAGTATCTACAGCATTCGTGTCACTGTAAAAATCTGTACAGTTGTGCCTGGTGTCAACTGTATTACGCCAATAACTGTAGTCTCAATGGCAAATGCAGCCAATTAGCGCACTACTGCTACTGTATGGGCGGGGCCTACAAAAGACCCTACACTACTGCTTATGTAAATGGTCTGTTAACCCAGATTGATGACCGACCTTGTGGCGGCTTGTGGTTCAAAGTTTCGAAGTACTTCTTCTGTACTGCCACCCAACTAAACAGCGTGATCAAGACAGGAAAAATTAGCATAGGACAGACCTCTTGGCCAGGGGTGTCAAAGTTGGTCCAATTTCCTTGTAAACCTAGTCACTGGGAACTATTAGATACTGGAATGACCGATGATGGAAATTTGGTCATGCATGCCCGAATCAACACCACGAGGGAACCAAGACATACGGTTATTTGTGAATTTACACTGCCTAATCACAAAGACGAAGAGGTCCAGACAAAATACTGTTTCACTGTTGATGAACCTGAGATACCAAAATTTGCATATCTCAAGCCGTCCACTGGTGATGCCTGGCATAGATTGTACATGTGGGGCGACTTTGCAGTGAGGATTAGGTACATCCCTTGGTGTCCCATCAATGCCACTGCCTCTTGTCTGACTGACTATTTCAACTTGACCACATCCTCGATGGAAGTGTGGATCTATGGAAGAAAATCGGGTCTGTTGTTGGCAAAATCGGAGCTGATTTTTCTGGAAACTCAATTCGCTGACCTGAGAATTCCTGGATTCAAGTTTGTTGTTGCCTATGACAGTCCGCACACTGAGTTGGCCAGAGACAATGTGCTGTATCTGACCTTCCAGACCAATTATGCGCCTGTTAGAGACACATGGGCTATGGTTGTAGCTCTAGAATTAGAATTTGATGTGGATATGTAACAGGAAATCAATTACAATAGATTTTTACTTCAGAGAGTAATCGAAAAGCTGGGGGGACAAGGGGGACACTACTGTTGCTAAGTAAATTATAATTTTAATTATAGTTTTTTGAAATTTACTAATACGAGTAAATTATTTGGTAAGTAAATTATAATTTTAATTAAATTAAAAGTGAATTTTTGCCTTAAATAAATTATATGTATAATTTTAATCATATTTTTTTAGAAATTTACTAATACAAGTAAATATTGCTTGGTTAGTAAATTATAATTAAATTATATTTCAAATAAATTTACTTAGCAACAGTAGGGGACACTTCCTGTGTTACATGTATGATTTGATGAATGGTCTGAATCTGAAATGATTTTCTGAATCAGTTTATATTCTAGAAATGGAGTATGATTTTTACTACAATACAATACACACACAAATATACACAAAACTACACATTGTTTTGTTGAATGTGTACAAACAAATTACCATACACATTTGACAGTAAATGTGTATACACATAACAAATTCGGAAAATCGAATACCAAGCAACAGTACCGTAGTATAACCTAGAAAAATCTGTTATAAAATAGAGCTGAATCGAATGTCAATTCTGTCTGACGTGACATTTGCTGACTTAGAAAAAGCTGAACACTCAGATTTATTCAGTCACCTCTGTTGATATTACAAAAGTGCTCTTTCACTTTATATCACTGAGCTTTTCAGGATGGTCTAATACAACGATCATTTCCGTTCCAGTCCATCCAAATACAATATTTTAACGGCCCACACTCGCACAGCAGACCGCCACTTTTACGACGACACACCTGACGAGGTTTGCATTCTGAAAGAAAAAACTTTGGAAAGCGCTTAGAAACTGTTAATTGTGCAGAAATTTTCGAATGTTGAATCTATCACAACAACTACAATACTTTCAAGAAAAGATGCTAGTATGAATTAAAAGCGATGCTTCAATCAGCTTTACTTGGCAGAATTGGCGGCGGTGTCAAGGCTAAGGTACATTTATAGGGTTGTCCTTCGATGGACTGACACATCGACCTAGCAGGACATTGACACATAGGAACTTTGTAGGGAAGGTCTTTGGATAGGAAAGGAGGCTTACACATAAGGGCGCACATTTGACCTTCTTCACACGGTTTCATCCTAGATAACTTGTTACATTTTGTGCAGCTTGTGTAAAAAATGGAACTGTTTCTTTTTCTTGCATATCCGCAAACTGTTGTTAGTGAATAAGGTAAAATTTGGAACATTGGTGCCAAAATACGTGAAACTTTGAGTTAATGTCAGGGATGTGAGTAGACCTATTTCCGCAGAGAATTTCAATTTGTAGTGTTAGTTTGTAGTTAAAAATTTTTGCGAAAATAATTTGTAGTCTTAGTTTGTAGTTGTCAAATTCAGGTTAAAAAATATGTAGTTTTAGTTTGCAGTCAATTTGCAGTCAGCCAAAATAATATGTAGTCTTGGTTAATTTGTAGTCTTGATGACGTCATAATAGTCGAAAATATGTAGTTTGTAGTTAGTAGTTTTGTGCGCCAGGCTCGACCCGATCCTATGAAATTGAAGAATATGTGAAATTGGATAATTTCAATACGAATGAAATAGCGTTTAATGACAATGACAACAAAGAGAAATGGTTCCAGGTTTTTGAGAACCCCTGTATTGAAACACATTGGTTTGCATTGTGTCAAGAGTAGGGAAGAGCCACATTCTCTGTGCAGTCAGACAGACAGACTGAAGCTGATTGCGGATGCCTTTGGTTTGGGACTTGATCAATTTTCATTCTGCTCACACTCATTATTCAACTTGCTGATTTGAATAAACTGACAGTACAGATATATACATAACACCTATATCAGGACAGGATCTCTCTTCCAATCTTTCCCAAAATTTTGCACTATGAGTGTTCATAATTTTAAATGGATTGTGTAATTGTAAGTTTTAATTGAATTTTTTGTTAAATACAGTTAATATTATGTAGATAGACATGGAATTCACTTTCAATCAATTTTCATTCTGCTCACACTCATTACTGAACTTGCTGATTTTAATAAACGGACAGTACATATTCATATATGTAGTATATAACACCTATATCAGGATCCCTTCTTTCTTCCAATCTTTACTAAATTTTGCACTTTATGAGCGTTCAGAATTTCAAATTGTGTGTGTAAATTTTGTATATGTAGCACTGGACACAAAGTACTTTTATGGAACTGTGCTGTCACCAGATGAGTTCTAAACCGACTGAATGTAATTCTCACTAAACTGCTTGCGATACCCATAAAGCAGTGTAGATTTGCAGATTTCCAATTCTGTCTGAGATTTTCTGATTCGAAAAAAAAACAGCTGAAGCCACCGACAGATTTAATCAATCACCTCTGTTCACAACAAAAAGCTCCCTCTTTCAGTTTATTTCACTGGTGGCTTTTCAAAAAAAATGCAGCGACCCTTTCCGCAGCTATGTTGGTCGTCGGTTATCACGCATATTTCCCACGGGCCGCACTGACACAGCAGAGGACCGTTAAAGTAGCGACACACCTCATCTGGGGCGCATTCTGAAACAAAAAAGCTTCTCTTAGCTGCTAGAAAGAACTACATTATAGATCCAGTAGAAAAAGGTCAGTCAAAAAAACAAACTCGCAGATTTTCTCCTCTAGCAAACCGCAAATCTCAACCGATTTGAACGAATCCATTTCTAGATGAAAGATAAATAAATTCTTAAAAGATTGCTGGGCTTTTCATTAATGTACTCTGTTTTCCTTACTTCCCGAGATATTCGCCCTCAAAATCAAAACAGTGATTCAAAACGAGAAGGATTTTTTATTATTCCGATGCACTTCGTAATAAAACGGATTCCTGCTACTGCTAAGGCTATTGAAGGACTCACTTGACACACACGCTCGGTTCACTGCACCAGTTAAGTCTCGTTAGCCCTCAGCAGTAGGGATCTGTTTTATTGTGAAGTGCAACGGAATCGCTTGTGAAGTACAATGGAATCGCACTTGTTCTTTACCAAAATCTGTTTCGACTCTGAGGACAAATATTTCAAGAACTAAGGAGTTCTTAATAAAGGATTCTTATCAAACTTTCAAGAATTTATCAATATTTCATTCAAAAAGGATTCATTCAAATCCGTTAAGATTTATGGTTGCAAAAGTTTAAAATCTTCTGGTTTATTCTTTATCACTTTTGTTCATTGACAAAATCTGTGTTTTGACTTTGAGAGCAACTATCTCAGGACCTAAGCAGGCTATCTTAATAATTAGTGTTCCGACGATATCAAAACTTGTCGATATTCGATATCGATATCGATATTTTTAGTTCAATATCGATCGATATCGATATCGATATCGATATTTACAGTTATGCAAGAAAATGTGAAAATTTGAAAGAGCAAACTGCTCTCGCGGCTTATCAGTCAAGCACTGATGCAATCAGTGCTCTGATATCAATTTAGTAGTGAATGTGAATCGCAGAAAAGGTAGTAGCCCTTCTGAACCCCTTCAATGAAAAGGTTGACCCCTCAGGCCGATGCCCCACCCTCATTAGGTATGCATAATGAGCTCAAACAGAATAGCGTATTTTAACTAATTTTAATGAGAAATATGCCAAAAACCTTGATTTTAGTAAAAATTCGGACTTTTTTTTTGCTTATAATCCTTTCAACCACCCATTTGCCGGCAGTACCCCTCAGGATTTGGAAATTTACCACCGCTCAGTCGGAATACTAACTAGTAGTTCATGTCTACTTCTGCCCTCCTGCTTCAAGTGTGTGGAGTGAGCAGATATTCAGTGTTGCTCCAGACATTTAAGAACCATACAGTACATGGGCCGGAAAAATGGGTTGGGGATAGTCAAAATACTAAAATTTGGGGGTGGGCCTGCCGGTTTGGGGGTCGCGGCGATTTTGGTGGGTGGGTCAGGAACACAAGTCGGCTTCAGGTGGGTGGGTGGGGTAGTTTGGGGGGATCGAGCCCAAGTTCGAGGGTGCGCAAACCCCCCGGACCCCCCGCGGCCCATGTATGCTAAGAACCAAAGCGTTGCTGTCAGAAAGCTGAGAATGGCGAGAAATTAAGGTTTCTGAGAGCTATCATGCCACTGTTACGTTTTGACTATAGAATCGATTTCTCAGTTGTTCAGGAAAAACTGTTTTTTACTGTTCCAGAGAAGTAAACTTCGTGTCAGTTTTGTTTTATTTCCTGATTTTCCACACAAAAAATATCGAAAATATCGATGCGAAATATCGCGATATCGATATCGATATCGATATTGGAAAAAGGGTCGATATATCGACTTTTCGATATCGATATCGATATATCGTCGGAACCCTATTAACCTTTTGTTACACACCGCCCAAAAAATCGTATCGGAAATCCGCCAAATCGGTATCGGCCGCCGATAAATTTATCGGGAAAAACTATCGGAAAACCGATAGACCTTTGGTGGGCATGGCAAAAAATGGACAAACCCTTCCGTCGATATTGGTATCAGTTTAACGCGCCGATTATTACACAAACGATAATATTATCGAAATTGGCCTATTTCCGATCCCAACTATCGGTATCGGATTTGGGGCAGCGGACATGTTTTGGGCAGCCGCCGCCCAAAACATGACGGCTCCTGTAGGAGCACGTGTGTAACAAAGGGTTATTAATGGATTTCATCAATTTTTCCAGAATTTATTTATCTTTCATTTAAAAAGGATTCATTCAAATCGGTTGAGATTTGCGGTTGGTACAGTAAAAAATTTTGTGGGGTTGTTACTATGACCGACCCGGTAGATCCAAGTCTTATCTAGATGAAACAATGTCTACAACGTTTGGAAAAAGATGCTAGAATTAAAATTAAAAACAATTCTTGAAAGCACTTGAAAACTATTAATTCTTAGACATTTTTGAACTTTAAATCAGGTATATCTACAATACTTTAAAAAAAGATTCTTAAAATATAGGCGATTCTTCAATCAGCTTTACTTGGCAGAGTTGGTGTTGGTTTCGACTCTGTAGCGCATCTAAAGGGCTGCCTATCATAGGACTGACAAATCCATCCATCTGGACAGTCGCACAAAGGAATTGGGTTGAAAAAAACTTTTTTCGTTCGGATGCCAGGAACACAGTCGTCGGCACATATTTGACCTTCTTCACATGGTTTCAATCTAGATAACGTGTTAAATTTTTTGCAGGATGTCTAAAAATGGAAATATATTATGGCGTTATATGCGTAAACTTTCTGAAATAAGCTAAAATCTCGAACATTGATGCCAAAATACACGAAACATTGTGTCTTAACGTTTAGAACGCCAGGCTTGACTCAATCTTGAGAATTCAATTCAATAATATGTTAAATTGAATTAGTTCAAAAACTAATGAAATAGCCTTTTGGAATGTAAAACTTTTTTTGCCGTCTTTTCCGCAGTTGTCCGCTAACTGACTCAAAATTTCCAGAATGTTTGCTAAACTGTTAAGCATTTTATGTGTTAAAATTTCATGCACTGAGATAGGCACAAGTACCAGTAGTGGCTCCAGTACTAACAAACTCGCTCGTAAATCATTAATTTTTAGCCCAAAATTCGCTTGAAAAGCCTTTGTAAACCGAATTTGGCCTTTCCACTGCTGATATTTAAGAGAAATCGGGGTTTTGGAAGCCCGTTTTGTCATTTTTTGCTTGTTTTTAGTTCTAAAACGTTATTTATTAGCTCAAAATAGCGATTTTTGGCGTCCTTACTGAAAAAACATGCTAAAAACGCATTTCCAGGCGTTTTGGAACTTTTTGAAAATTTGGACCCCCCTCTGTGCGAAACCCCCTACCCCCATCCCCCAAGTCGGCCCGGAGCTGCTACATGTATGATTGGTTTGCTTGCATTCTGTCAAATTCTACATGAACAAACTAATATGCAGGTACTTCGTCAGAGGAGGGCGACAGCCTTGAATGGTAGAGATGTGAAGAGAAGAGAAGATGAGTAGAGTAGCGAAGAGCCACATTCTCTGTGCAGGTCAAAATGACAGACTGAAGCTGATTGCGGATGCCTTTGGTTTGGGACTTGATCAATTTTCATTCTGCTCACACTCATTATTCAACTTGCTGATTTGAATAAACTGACAGTACAGTACTCTAAAGCAGTTGCATACTTAAAAGAGTCGGTCCACGAAAAAATCGAACATTGACGCGAAGACCTCTGTACAGCTCATTTTTCAAAATCACCGCACAGATGTGAAACTTTCAGCGATTGTAGACCTTGACAAGAAATGAAAAAGTTTGCCATCCGATTTTCTCTAGCTGCATTTGAACCCAAGTTATGGACCCTCGAAAATCGGGATTTTGGCACTCTCCAGTACTGTTATTTTACTAGTGGATTTTTATTTTACTATTTACTAAATTTACTACAAATTCAGTCCGTCAATTTAATTTTAATTTTTGTTTTACTACTAAGCAGCTCCGATTTTACTAATTTTTGTTTTACTAATAATTTTGCTAATTTTACTAACTATTTTACTACGATTTTACTAGTCATTAGGTGCAATTTTGCATCAAACATGCTAAGATTCGGACTGTCTATAAAAGGACGCTATGCTAGCGGTGTCAGAATTGATGCGCTGTAGTTAGTAGAAGTTTTACGGTAATTTGACCGAGCGTCCGGCGCCGGCTTTTGTGGCCAGGGCCTGCCTACACTCCACAGCTCTGCTCTAAACTCCGACACCGCCGGCCGACTCGGCCGACGGACAGGAGCACTTCTGGTAGGGAGACAAACAAGTGTAGTAGCAGAGGCTTCCTCACACACGGTCACACACGCGTCTGACACACACCCGTGTGCGCCGTATGACCGACTTGTGGCATACGGAAAGATTATCCGACTTTTGGCACCTATGTAAACAAATACGCGTGTGTATTGTCTATCCGTCAACATAGGGCGCGTATGACACACGTATGCATACGTATGGCGTATGTGACTCTGTAGGTGGGCGGTAGTCTAGGTGTGTTGCGTGCGACTCAAGGTCCAAAGGCTGTTTACTCTGCCCATGATAAAAGCTAGACTTAAACGGTCAACTTTACGTCCTAGCACAGTGCGTTCCGTTCCGTCCCATTGAGTTTGGGCAGTCACTTCTTTACCGGTTCCTTCCGTGTTCCCGCTCAAAGATGCCTCTACCTGACGACGACCGAGAGAAACTGTACGCCGCGCAAGTGCCACTAGTGAATCGCTGCGATCCTTTCGAACTGCTGACTACTTTGAATTTTACGCCGGCTACCAGAGTCATCATCATGCGAGTGAGTGCAAACTCTTTCACTGCTTGCTGTTCTAAGTCAAATTGTTGCAGTCAACCGATAACTGTGGCAGAAAGTTCGGCATGAGCGAACTACTCCTCCGCTATGCCGATATGGAAAATGACCTACAGCCCTTAATGACTGCCCTAGAACGCAGCGGCCTCAACCCGACTGACTTTTTTCCTGAAACACATGAAGGTGCGTTGGTTGCTTTGGTTCTAGAAGGTGAAACTTTAGTTGAGCAGAGTGTTTAGACGAGCCACGCAAAAGAAATAATTGGGAGCAAGTGCTCCAAACGCACGACTCCCTGGCCGACACAAAGCGTCGAATGCAGGATGTACGAGAGCAGTCAAAGGTAGTGTTCGCTGAGACTGGACAGCTGCTCAGTCAAGAAGACTCCTCAGGAGGCGGTAAGGTGCAGTAGTCAGTCGGTCTCTGGTCTCAGTAATGCGCTTGTCTGAGCACCTGACGTGGAGTGTGTGCCGCAATGACAGCTTTAATTGTAATTTCAATCAAGGGCTACCTATACTTAGTGTTGTTATGACCAGTGTTGTGCCGAACGAAATTTTTCCGAATTTAGTTAGTAAAAGTTAGTTACAACTTTTCAAATTTGAATTTAGTAAGTAAAACTTAGGAACTAAATTCTCTCTCTCAGTTTAATAAGTTAGTCAAAAATTATCGAGTTACTTAGTTATGAGTTTAGTTAAAATAAACTAGCAAAAATATGGCCATTAATGCATTTAACCGATTTGTCATAGCTCTGTATATACCTCAAAATATTCACAAAATAACAGTATTTCTCATTATTTTCTAAAAAAAGTCGACCGTAGTTTATCAAAAAGCTCCATCTAAATAGAAAACAATGGACAATGAAAAATATAGAAATAGAAATATGTAGGTAAAACAAATAGTTTTTGCTTTATCGTTGATCTAATTTTAGGCGATCTTTTCTCCTATTCATTGGATTGGGAAAGAGGGTGGAGATAGGCAGACTTTTTACAGTCGCCCATGTACTATACAGTAACACGGCGGTTTCAAGGGCTGTCCCACCATCCCAGCAAAGACCAATCTCCAGATCGGAAGCTCAGGAGGACTTCCCCTCCAATTTTCTGGAGCGCAATTTTTGCGCCATTTTTTTCACTTTTTTACAACTATAGGCAGGAAAATTGCTAAAATTGGTTGTAAAACAGCTACCTTTACCAGTGTCTGGTTGGGCCCGTATTAGCAGTTTTTTGCGATTTTTTTGCATTCAATTCTCCCCGATTTGGGCTCAATTCCCCTGACCGGGCTCACAAAACCTCACAACCCCGTTTGGCGGATGACCTCTAAATACAATAGGTACGTAATACGTATGCACAGACATGGGCTAGCATTTCGGCTGAGGGGGGTAGAATTTTCAATGCCTGAGGGTGGGCTGAGGGCGAGGGGGTAGCAGCGCCTGAGGGGGCTGAGGGGGTGGTATTTTCATTTCCGTTTCAAAATGGCTAATGTGTATGATTTAACCAAATAAATTCCAGAAATTGCTCACTACTAATTCACAAATTCAAAAGGTATTTAGTAGTCAATTTGTAGTCACTAAATCTGAATATGTAGTCGCAGTCAATTTGTAGTCTTGATGACGTCATAAAACCCCAAAAATTAGTAGTTAGTGGTTAGTAGTTAGTAGTCACTACAAAATAGGTCTACAAACCAGCGGTAGTCATAGTCATAGTCAAAAGGAAATTTTGGTATCGTAACAACACTACCCATACTTGTGTGCATTTCAGCCTTGTGGGCCATGGCGGTGCCGGTTCCACCATTCTTCAGAAGTCTGGCTGTGTCAACCGGCAAAGCAGACCTGCTATCGAAACTGGCCTCCCTGCAGGAAAACTTCAACGACCTCACCTCTGAGCTGGAGGAGCGCCTGTTGGAGAGTCAGGAGGCTTTGGCAATTGCACTGAGGCACAGAGTCACGCTTCCTGACATACAGACTCTGACCAAACAGCTGACAGTTGAACTGGATGATGTGGCGCTGACTGTTAAGGAGAAGGACCAAAAACTGAACGAGGCCTTGGGTAGCCTAGAGGCCAGACTGAGGGGCACGTTGGAGCCGAAAATCAAGGAAGCCACAGCCGCTAACTCCCTCAGCGAGATACAGAAGCAAATGAAGATCTTGCAGGATCAAATACAGATTTTACACATGGAGACCAATGCTGAGGTACAGTCTGTTGAGTCACGAATACTGCTTCTCTAGGTTTTGGAGACTCTGTTTAGCTAGGCAAATGCTCCCTTACCCCAACCTTCTGACCATGGTCAAAATTTCAGAGCCAACACGCGTTGGAGCTTACAGGTAGCTCTGACGTACTGCAACCTATGGAGGGCCGTCTCAGCCATGTCACAGAGCAGTACCAGCGCCTGGCGTCAAAGCTTGGAGAAATTCGGGAGCCCGGTAGTCAGACTCTATCTGTCGCAAGTGAAGTGAAAGTCCTGAAACAGCAGTTGCTCGAGATGCAAGGTGAGCTGTTGACTGCAGTTTGTCCTTAGGTCTATTGTGTACTCTTTTCTATTGTGCATAGACCTATTTTCTCAGAGGATTTCTTGTTACTCTTTAGTTGGTACTAGTCGAAAGAATTATATCACTATATTATATCAGACCCTGTTCTTTTGCATTTCGGGGTGATCCCTAAAGTATACTGGAAAGACCCATGTCAAAGTAATTGAAATTATCACCGCCATTATAACACCTGTTTTGTTAAACGGAAGCCTACACTTCAATTGGAAAGAGGGTCGATATATCGACTTTTCGATATCGATATATCGTCCGGACCGTACTGTACTATTTAGTGATTTGAATGCAGTTATTAAGCCCTGTTTAGGGTTTCTAAGCAGGGAAGTGAGGTGTGTTTTTTTCCGGTGTTTTCTCCGTTTTTTTTCGAAAAAAAACCGGTTTTTCTCCTAACGGTCGGAAAAAAACATAAATCGCGGGATAAAACTCAAGTTAAAAATAGCTAATTTACGTCATTTTTCTGTTAAAAATGGACTTTTGCGATGCACACTAGGCCATACTAACTAAAAACTGCTAGAATAACAACAGAAAAGACCAAATTTCGCATGATAAAATAAAAATACAAACTGCTGTAAGAAAATTTGCATACAGCGTTATTGATGGAACCTGTCAGGCACTGTTTCATGCCTGTTTCGTGATTTATATCTATGTAACACGTGTATTTCTGGTCTGAAAAGACTAACGAACGCGCTAGAAAGCGTTAGAATCATAAAACCAGCCTAGGATACCGAGAACTTGGGCTGGAGTTTTTTCAGAAATTTCGGAAAAAACCGGAAAAAGAACAGGCCAAGGTTTTTTTCGGAAAAATATCCATCCCTGTTTCTAAGCAACCTGAAAACCCTCTTTAGGGTTTCAAAGTAACCTAAAAATCCTAATTATGGCTTCAAAGTAACCTAAGAGCCCTAATCAGAGTTTCAAAGTACTGTATAGTGCTGTTATAGTACCCGGGTACTATATATGGCACTTAGGGTTTTGCGAAAATAAAATTGAATCCATTTATATGTAGTACCCGGGTACTACACATGGCACCTACGAAATCTGCTCTATAAGAAACTAACAAGTGAAGTTCTTTGCTCAAATTACCGATTTGATGTAAAAAATAGGTTATTTACATACATCAGAACCTCTGTGATTGCATTATCTACTGTTTTTCTTCATACAAGCAAGGTTTACCATAAAAATACTGTATTTTTCGGACGTTTTGCATTTATAACTGCTCATTTCAGAATAAGAATCTGTCTCTATTTATACTACCCTGGGTACTATAAATTGCACTAAGTGCTGTTTATGTACTCCGGGTACTATAAATAGGGGGATACTATAAACAGCACTATACGGTAACCTGGAAACACTGATTATGGTTCTAAGCAACCGAAAAACCCTATTTAGGATTACAAAAAACCCCATTTATTGTTTCAAAGTAGCCTAAAAACCCTAATCATAGTTTCTAAGCACTGCTAAAACCCTGTTTTGGGTTCTAGGGTAGGCGAAAACCCAATTTTGTGCTGCAGAATGTATTGTCTGGGCCAAAGTTTTCTTTACTTTGGAACCCAAAAGTGAGTTTTCAGGTACGTACGTACCCCAAAAAAACCCGCTGGGGGAATTTTGGCGAAAAATCGAGCTAAGGGGCCGACCCCCTTCTACCCCCAACTATATATATGCTCATACTCTCCCAGACGAAAATTTTCTGAATGGTACATTCGATTTCAATTTTTCAATTGTGTCAGCTGGCTTTCAGAAGATCATCGTGGAGCCAAGAAGTATCGATGTTTCGTCTGTCAACAACAGAACTGTTTCGATACAAAATGCATGCCTCGACATCAGAAAAAACTGATTGATGATTTGCGTCAAACTTATTACCATCACTATTCAGCATTGTTCAACTCCCCCACTTTCGATTTGCTGGACCAGAGGGCTTCTTTACTAGAATCCATATCAGCTATCAGCGGCATTGGTGTAGTGACTGAAAATAACCGGCTATTACTGGAGACATGGCAGGCCTGGACTGAGTGCCGGCTGCCACAGTTTGACATTGTGCTCTATGCAAATTTGTCTCAGTTGAAACGGCCCAGTCCCACTGCTCTGATGGCAGCGGAGAACTGGATGATCGAGAACGACCTCCTGCCCGCCAAACTACATCTGGAACTGGAACTGCAGGCTTGCAGCTTGGTCAACGAACCACGACCGGGACCGGCTTCTGACCAGCTGACCACTCTGATTCTGATAGACGGATTTGATTGGGAGTTAAAGGGCAGATGCTTGGAAGTGGTTGAGGCTCTGAAAAGTCCAACCATGCCGAAACTAAGATACATGCTGCTTATTAATGGACACAAATCGATCTGGCAAAAGCTCGTGTGTCCAGTAGTGGCTGTTGGTTGACTCGTCTGTGTGACTTACTGTATAGGAGTTACCTATCGGTTATACAGTCTGGCACTTAACACTATTTACGGTTGTACCACTTGTGTGATATATTTTGATGTAGTGGCGTATCCAGGGGGTTGTAGGGTGGGTATACCCCCCTTTGCGGTGGAGGTAGGAAGGAAAAGTCTCTCAAAAATATAAGAAACTAATGAATTATGCACTAAAACCGTCTATTTTGTGCTCGGAATCCCTTCTAAATGCGTTTTTGAAGGCTAAATTTTCAAAATTTTCTCGGCCTGGTCGGGCAGAAGCCCAAACAGGCCATTATAAACTACTAAAACTTGTAATTTCTGTTAATTTTAAGCTCGGAATGCGTTTTAAACGCGTTTTTGAAGGCTGAATTTTGCTAAATTTTCTTGGGCAGCGGCCCAGCCAGGCACTTTCAAAATTTTACACCCCCTGTTCAACATCCTGGATACGCCACTGTTTTGATGTATCTGGGCATACATAAAATGCTGTGTTAGTCAGTCGACTGTCTCTCTCTCTGTGTTGTGTTGTGTTGTGTTGTGCTAGTGTGCGGCCGGACTGTTAGTAGTGCGTGTGCGCGATAGTTAGTTTGTTGTTCGGATGTTGATTTACTGCAAGAGTAAACAAACTGTTGCTGCTCCACAACTGCACTGCAGACAGGCGGTAGGCCAGAGTTGGTAATCGGAAGAGCAACAACAACGTCAAAACACAACAATTTTGCTGGTACCATACATGGTACAGGTATCTACATTAGTGGCACCATACATGTTGTCCTGGTACCACCATCATATATTTTACCAGTACCAAGATAGGGGTGCCATGGTACCGGCCCGGCACCATATACAGGGTTCATGAAAAAAGAACCCCGCAGATTTTTCGCTGTAAATCTCAACCGATTTGAGTGAATGAAAGATAAATATATTGAAATTATTATTAATGTACTCTGCTTACATAGTTCCTGTGATAGTCGTTCTCAAAGTAAAAAGAGAGATTTTGGCAATGAACAAGAGCGATTTTGATTATTCCACTGCACTTCATAATAAAACGGATTTTAAATAAAACGGCCGCTACTACTGCTGACAGCTACTGGAGGCTTTACTGGTGACACATACGCCTAGACCTATTTCTCTTTCCAATTTTTAAATAGTAGTCTTAGTTAGAAGTCTCAAAAATTCTCGATTTTGAATGTACAGTAGTCGTAGTTAGTGTCAATTTGTAGTCAGCAAAATTTTGAATATAATTACAAGAATTTCAGGTTTTGGATATAAAACAAGAAGTTCGGAATCTAAATTTCTGAAAGGGTAGTTTTTCAAAATTTTCTCGCCGGCCCAACCAGGCCTCTTAAAAATTTTAATGTCAGGGAAATACTGTGAAATACAACTGAAATCGCTCTTGTTCTTTGCCAAAGTCTGTTTCACTTTGAGGGCAAATATCTCAAGAACTAATAAGCAGGCTATCTAAATAATAGGATTTCATCAGTTTTTTCCAGCATTTATATATCGACCGCCCCTGTAGATCCAAGTCTTATTTAGATGAAACAGTGTTTACAACGTTTGGAAAAAGATCCTAGAATTAAAAGCAATTCTTGAAAGCACTTCGAAATACTGTTGTTTGGGTATGGGATTTTCAGGAATCGGTTTGGTATGGGTAGGTATTTTTGGGCATACCCAGGAATCGTTCGGTATGGGTAGGTATTCGCATAGATACCGGTATACCGGTATTTATTCGGTATTTGCTGAAAATATTTTACGCAGCAAAAACACAGAATTTCCCAATTTAGAAAGCGATGGATTTAGTCTTCCAAAGTCAGATGGTAGAAAATATATCAAAAGCAATGGGATTTCCAGTTTTTAGCAACTTTTTAAAATTATTTTCTAGTTTTACTAGACTGAAAATCGTTTCGATAAATAGTTTTCTAAGAGAAATGCTTTCAGTGTACTGTAGTTTTAAAGCCTGCTAGTGTATACGTAGTATGGGATCTTAATGAGCGAGCACTTACAAAATGCCGGGACTATTTTGTTGATATGTATTGTACATACATTGTAAAGTGCATCGAGCATACATAACAGGTCATCCGCCGAAGGGGAGGGGGGCTGGGGGGCCTGGCGCCGGCCGGGGGGGAGCTGACCCAAAATTTTGGGAGGGGGTTGGGCACTTAAGATGCATTTTGCGAGAAAGTCAGCTTTAGTGCCGAAGAGAGGGGGCAAGCAGGGCCATCTCACGGATCTGGCTGATATTTATATCTATTAAAATAGAGCACAGTCGAAGACCAACGGTGCATGCCCGGCCACCAGCAACCCCCTAGAACCGGAGCTACACCCCCTCAAAGTTGGGTCGGCAGCAATTTTCGGGCTCATTTTAATAGCTCTGACACCCTCCATTCAAACGATTACCCTTCATTCGTTTCTTAAGCTAGGATCCCGACTCGCATATGGTTTTGTAGCTGGTCCAATGGCCTTTGATTTTCTGGTACTCCCGTTTCCAGATCGTAGCTGGTTACCGAGATATTCGCCGAAAACTGCGAAATTTCCACAAAATGCCACTCCGTTTTTTTTCGAAAAATCTTTATAACTTTTTGTGCAAAGGCCCTGCCAAGCTAATGTTTTAAGAAAAGTTAGGCATGAGTTGGCCAAACAAAATGAGCGTCCCAAAGTGTGCGGTTAGGGGGGGAGGGGGGGTGTTTTGGCCTCTCAAAGGTGTTCGAAAAAAATTTTTTTCTGCAAAGCTTAGTTGTTAGCATACTGTTATATGCAGTTTTGTGTGCTGAGTTCGAAAATGCATTCAGTTTAGCTAGATTCGCTCTGGATCGGGAGAAATTGGCGTCCAAAGTTGAGACCAACCCTTTTTCTTGACTGGCACTACTCGCTAGTATGACCATTAACCGCGGTGCAATGCAGTTTTTCTTATGTAGTTTCTGCTGCTGATTCCGAAAATAACTTTATTTTTGCTCTACGTTGCCTACTTTTGAAGATATCGGCATTTTTATGATTTGGGAAGAAAACGGCTGCACTTGTTATAACATGCTCGTTTGAAAGGTGACTCTATTCAGTCGCATCTAGGGTACAGAGCGATAAAAATAGCGATACAGTAATATCTCAAAATTCAACAGCAGTAGAGAAAAACAAACGCCATTTTTTAACTCAGCGGGTCAAAATAGGTCGGGTACACTATTGACTGACAAAAGGTTCATTTCAGAAATGCATGAATGCTGAACATTTTTTTTGGATTACGGCTTCTCACAGTATGTTTCTTAATGAAACTTTGGAGGTCCATAACTTGCGACTGAGTGGCCGTAGCGCAAAAATATGATGATATTCTGAATCAGCAGAGAAAACTGCACTAGATAGATACCATATTATGTCCAATTTTGACAGACAACTTATTGTCTGAGTACCAGGGCATAAAAGTTACATAAGTAGCTCAGGAGCAGTCAGATTGAAAAACAGATGTCATTTTCGTAATCAGCGGCAAAAACTGCATTAGGTGATATAAATTTTTATCGCTCTGTACCCTAGATGCGACTGAATTGAGTCACCTTTCAAACGAGCATGTTATAGCAAGTGCAGCCGTTTTCTTCCCAAATCATAAAAATGCCGATATCTTCAAAAGTAGGCAACGTAGAGCAAAAATAAAGTTATTTTCGGAATCAGCAGCAGAAACTACATAAGAAAAACTGCATTGCACCGCGGTTAATGGTCATACTAGCGAGTAGTGCCAGTCAAGAAAAAGGGTTGGTCTCAACTTTGGACGCCAATTTCTCCCGATCCAGAGCGAATCTAGCTAAACTGAATGCATTTTCGAACTCAGCACACAAAACTGCATATAACAGTATGCTAACAACTAAGCTTTGCAGAAAAAAAATTTTTTCGAACACCTTTGAGAGGCCAAAACACCTCCCCCTCCCCCCCCCTAACCGCACACTTTGGGACGCTCATTTTTGTTTGGCCAACTCATGCCTAACTTTTCTTAAAACATTAGCTTGGCAGGGCCTTTGCACAAAAAGTTATAAAGATTTTTCGAAAAAAAACGGAGTGGCATTTTGTGGAAATTTCGCAGTTTTCGGCGAATATCTCGGTAACCAGCTACGATCTGGAAACGGGAGTACCAGAAAATCAAAGGCCATTGGACCAGCTACAAAACCATATGCGAGTCGGGATCCTAGCTTAAGAAACGAATGAAGGGTAATCGTTTGAATGGAGGGTGTCAGAGCTATTAAAATGAGCCCGAAAATTGCTGCCGACCCAACTTTGAGGGGGTGTAGCTCCGGTTCTAGGGGGTTGCTGGTGGCCGGGCATGCACCGTTGGTCTTCGACTGTGCTCTATTTTAATAGATATAAATATCAGCCAGATCCGTGAGATGGCCCTGCTTGCCCCCTCAAAGCTGACTTTCTCGCAAAATGCATCTTAAAAACGCTCAAAAATCGCAATTTTTGGGCTAAAAATCGCTAAAAATCGCTAATTTGGGCTGAAATTGACACAGGAAAAAGTA
>JASANB010007041.1:0-28434 GCA_030248155.1 Sabatieria punctata
TCGATACCTACAGTGTAGTAGGTTAAGTTTGTGATGCCGCACGTACACGTTTTATGTAAATTCAGGTGCAGGCCAGTTTAGGTCAGTCTAATTGTAATGTTACTGACGCGCTCAATTGCCTTTGATCAGTCTCTTGCCATGGTTCTGCTATAAACTAGTACGTCACTTTACTGGCCGCCTGTACGCACGCTGCGACAGGTTATGGGCCCAGCACCCTCGGCTTTACTTTATTGTTGTTTACTGCGGTAAACCCCTAGTGGCTAAGGTGTTGTTGCACGGCCGGTGCGGTGCGTGCTAATGGCTGTGATGATGCAGCGAAGGCAGAAGCAGACGTGGCAAGGTGCAACGACGAGGCAGGTTGGTACAGCAGCAGTGGTAGCTGGGGAGTCAGAAGAGACAGTTGCTCTGCTGGCGGCGTACTCCCGTACTGGCCGTCGTGAAACTGTGCTCGGCTCCTGTGCGTCTCTGATGACGGTGACCTGTACGCCTGTTCGTCTTCCTGATGCCTGGACCGTTTCCAGAGGGAAGGCCCATCTCTTCGACCACAACAACAAGCAGATTGCCCCGGGCTTCATCGTTCGTTCAGGCACTTGTGTTTGGAGTGCTGAGGTGGCTGGTTCTGCGGTTGTGGTTCGTGCTTGCAGCAGAGAAGAGGTGTCTGGCATTGAGTGGGGTGGCGGCTTCGTTGGCTCAACGTTTGCGCAGAATGGATGCCCCTCTCAACAGACAGTAGGGGCCAGGAATGGTCAGGTATCGTGTTGTTCGTACTTGAGGGCTGATCCTGGTGTTGTAGACGCCATCTGTTTGGTGGATCGCCTTGGTTGGTCGCATGATGGTGGAGACCTCATCCAAAAACAACCCATCTCGTTTGGCTCCGGATGTCCCTCACGTGTAGGGACCCCAGCTGGTAAACCGGTTAGTGTGTCTAACTTACTCAGTGCTCTCGTGTTCGTTTCTGCTGATCGCCCGGTACAAGAGGAGGAGGAGGATGAGCGTGTAGCTGTACCTCAGCTCCAGCCAGAAGGGTTTCCGAGGAAACTGGGCGTACCAGGAGGGGTGGTTCAGCAATCAGTCGAGAGCAGTGCCAGCAGTTGTTCAAGTGGTTTCCTCAGTAGGTCCCGGTCCAGGACTGACTCTTCAACCAGTTGAGTTAGCGGATCGGAGGAGGAGGAGGAACAGCAATGACAGGTTCGTCAGGTTGAGGAGGAGCGATGACGACCTGAGTTGCTAGTACACCTGTTTTCCCAGTCACAACAGCTACCGGTGGAAGACCTGTGTCTGTAAACACTTGTTCTGTGACGTTGTGTCTGTGTATCACTTTATTCTGCCGGTGTCACCAATTTTTGGTAGGAATAGTAATAGTAAGCTTTGTAAAGCAATAGTTCTGTGCTTGTCTTTCTGTAAGTAATTGTTTTTCTACTTCCAAATTCAGTAGATTGCATCGTATCTCCTTTTCTTACTTGTGTGTGTTTATTATTGCGGCATCAAGGAGGAGTGTCGATACCTACAGTGTAGTAGGTTAAGTTTGTGATGCCGCACGTACACGTTTTATGTAAATTCAGGTGCAGGACAGTTTAGGTCAGTCTAATTGTAATGTTACTGACGCGCTCAATTGCCTTTGATCAGTCTCTTGCCATGGTTCTGCTATAAACTAGTACGTCACTTTACTGGCCGCCTGTACGCACGCTGCGACACTGCAGTTTCGACGGAAATTGGTCTGAGAAGCCGGTTTGTAGCTTGAACTCTACAGGTAAGACTATGTTAATAGAAGCCTTACAAGCATTTCCATGGCATAGCTTAACTGTTTTTGGCAAACAATTCCGGTACCATTTTCAGGCAACATATTTCACTGTATTTTTGTTGTATTTAAATCAAATTACTACTCTAAAAGATGAAATTAATGCATTTTGTAATAAAACTCACGCTATTTAGTTGAATTCTGCAATAAAAAGCGATTTGTTAAAAATTTTTTCTGTAATCTTGGAAAATACCTTTTAGAAAGAAACCGGAAAAAACTGAAAAAATAACCGGCTTCAGTTTTACCTGGAATAATGGATGAACATGCTTGAGGCTAATAAATTCCTAGTGAGTTGCTAGGTAATTCCTAGCAATTTTCTCATTCCCTCAACTGAAATAAACTTGCTGTCTATTTGCTAGGCGGCGCTTTTGCCCAAAATTAACTTGCTAGGAATTTTCTTTTTGTTAGCCGATTTCGCCCAAAAATATATTAACTTTCTATTTGTTATTTCTCGCTGGTAAACAGTACTTTTTCCTTTGTAGTTGCATAGTAAAATGAGCTCACCGGAGTTGAGCAACATCAGCAGAGTGATTAACGGCATTTCAGGCTGTAAGAAGTTTTCTGTGAAGAACGGGATAGTTCGCTTCACTCCAAACAACGACCCAGTTCCGAAAGGTGGATTGGCGGTGATCACATGCACATACTCGGGCAGTGCCCAGGCACACTGTAGGTTTGACAGCACATGGTCTCCAGTGCCTGAGTGCTCTTCTGGTGAGTTCAGAATGAAACTCAGTTATGACAGGGCTAATGATGCGTTGCAGGAAACAGTTCGCGTTGTTATAACAAGCACCAGTGCTGCGATCTGTGGAAAGATAAATACTCGTGTACCAGCTCTGACAGCTTTATGCAGAGACTGTGCAAGGCTTCTTGCGGTCTGTGTGCTAATTCTGTCAGCAGGGAGTACTCTGGTTCGCTTGCGCCCTATAATGCACTGCACGGTTCTATTTGATAAGCTGTTTTAGGTTGTCAGAACTATTTCTCTAACTGTGAAAGGCTGGCCACTCAAGGCAAATGCAGTGAGAGCTTAGATTGGATGGCTGAAAACTGCAGAAAGGCCTGCAAGCTCTGCAACAAGGCAAAGTGCTCACTCTAACAAATCGTTTCAGTGTCCGTCCAGGCTAAACTGAAAGTTCTACTGTAAAGTCAACTTGTCCTTGGTTTCTATACAGTGTTTGAAGTGGTAAATCATCAACAGTTGTATATACATTGTAGCATACATGTAACAGGTCATCCGCCGAAGTGGGGCGGGTGGTTGGGGTGTCCGGCGTCGGCCGAGAAAATCGGAGGTGGGTCAGAGAAGTCGTCTCGTGGGGTCACCATCCGGGGGTCTGGCCTTAGTCGGGTGGGGGCAGACCCCCAGACCCCCGTTCCTGCTACAAGTATGTATTCTAGATTGACCTTGTGGCAACCATGATATGCAATTTGACGTTTATTACCGATTTGGCTGCTAAATCAGTTACTGAGACTACACAAGCATTAGATAGAGTCTCATGCCAGGTTTTCTGATGTAACACTTTAAAATTATAAACTGCTGCTTGTCTACTGATATAAACTTCTCTGACCGACCATGCGAAAAGTTCTGTTCTTCTGCTCTCTAACGGCATTGTTGGTTTCAAGTGCCAGTGAGGAACCAGGGTCGAATGCGATTTTGATTGAGGGTGCAAAACAACTCTGGAACGAGATGAGGCCATATTCAGCCCAGGTAGTTGGTCGAAAGACTTGTTCTGATATGGCTTTTCAGTACTGTTGGAAAGTCCGGGGTTAAAAAATAGGTTCAAGTTCAAGTCAAGTCCGACGTGGAAATTTTAGGTTCAAGTCTAGGTTCAAGTCCATCTTTAAAAAACCTGGGAAATAAGTTTAGGTTCAATTCAAGTCCACTGATATTAACAAAAAGTTTTGCACTGTTTGCAACTTTTTTGAACCATACAGTACAAGCGTGTCCATTAGCAGTGAAAGGCTGGGGAAAGACTTGTTATCAGATAATACATTCGTTTCTAACATTTTGAGTTTTAAAAAATAGGTCTGAAAACATGAAACCATTAATTTCTACGGAATCAAACCGAAAATTTGACGAACTTTGCTAAAATTGTACTGAAAACAGTAGTATTTGCGCTTTTTGGCGATTTTTAACCAAAAGAGTGCGATGTTGTTCGATTTTTTTAGCGTTTTTTACTGCCAAACACCCTCCCAAAGTTTGGGGTTAGACCGCCCGGCCGGCGCCAGACCCCCAACCCCCTCCCCTTCGGCGGATGACCTATTACATGTATGACAAGAATGATGTAATATGATACCAACCAGTATCAAACAGTTTGTCTGTCGCAGACATTGCGGTACCGGAGATTTCCGCTTATAAGACCACCATAGTTAGAAGACCATGGTCTTATAATAGGTTTTTGTTTCCAGTTATAAGACCATGGTCTTCTAATAGGTGGTCAAAAAACTGGGTTTGCTAGACATGCATTTTCCGGTTACAAGACCGTGGTCTTAGTTACGTTGATTGGCCGGTTGTATGCGTGAATGATTACGTGAACAGGCGCTGTCAATTTTCGAAAAAACAAAGAGAAAAATACGAATGTGCAGTCCAGTTAGTAGTCGAATTTACCTAGTTTGCAGCTAAAACCAGTATGTCTGTTACTAAACGGAATTCTTATTCAACGTTTGTTTTCAAGCTTAAAGGCTTAGGTTTAGACTTGATTCCTTTCGACAACTCCGATTCCGACAGCAGCGATTCCGAATGATTTCGGCAGACACTGTTATCTTTGCAGTCGCTCTCTTGTTGCTGTGCGTATGTACGTACAGTAGTACGTACACTTGTTGCTTCCGCCACTACATTTCTCTAAACTTTGTTTTCGATTAAATACCTAAAGCTTTCTCGTAGCTCAAATTAAGCTACTCTACTGCACATTAATGTTATTCTTGCCCGAAAAATCCATTTCTTGATAGAAAATAGCATTTTCCAGTTATAAGACCATGGTCTTCAAAATGGCGCCAAAAGGTGACCCTAAATTTGGGCATTTTCCAGTTATAAGACCAGGTCTTGTAAGTGGAAAACTCCAGTAATGAGATCCATACATGTAACAGGGGGGCTGGGGGTCTGCCCCCCCCCCACCCGACTTAGGCCAGACCCCCCCCCCGGATGCCCCCCGAGACGATTTCACCGACCCCCCCCCCTCCGATTTTTCTGGCAAGTGAATTTTCGAGCAAATTTTTGCAATTTTTTACAATTTCAGACACAAAAATTGCCAAAATCGCCTGCAAAACAGCACTTTTTAGCTGTATTTCAGCCCAAATTAGCGATTTTTGGCGATTTTTAGCCCAAAAATTGCGATTTTTTCGATTTTTGAGCGTTTTTTGGTGCCCTAACCCCCTCCCAAAATTTTGGCTCAGACCCCCCCCCCCGGCCGGCGCCAGAAACCCCCAACCCCCCTCCCCCATCGGCGGATGACCCGTTACATGTATGATTAGATGTGGTCATCTCCACAAGGGATTCGATCTGATCTAAAGGTACAACAATTGATGAAGCATTCAATCAATCCATAAATAGACGAAACCAGCAATTTGACGAAGATTTCTTTTGCCTTCCATTCTACATCTCTTTTAATTTTTTATACTGCTCTTTCCATTCTGAATTTGAGGTAAGGACCGCAATAAAAACAGTATAAAATTGCAGTGTTCTGAACTCTACTCACTTTATAATTTTAAGGCGAATTTCTACTTACTTAGACTGTAAATGAGAGCTTGTCACCACAGTAAGTCCATTCTGATGCCGACGAGGGCCCCATGCATTATGTATAGAATATGGATCTGAATCTGGTTGTCTTATTATTTCATTTACATGTCTGAGAATTCCGTTTTAACCAGTTTTGTTCTGTAGTTCTATTAGTTGGCTTGCACAAGCCAAACAAAATACTGTAGGTAAAGATCTTCATGCAGCAGCCATCTCTAATTATTGTTCTGTGCTTAGCATTCTTAACAAAATGCTTTTACATTTCAGAAGGTGCTTTACCGAGATTTGCTGAGTCTATTATAAGTAGTGAGCTTAATTCCTAGGCAGTGGCTTGCACATCAAACGTTCATCAGAAGCTCACTGGAAGATTGTAGGGGGTACTACTGTTAAATCCGGCAAAATCCCCTGGCAAGTCTACTTAAAAATTGTTATCAACAACGGGAAATGTAAGTAGCTTCACATATTTCAGCATGCGCAAAAGAGACTGCTGTTCAATTAATATGTGGGGTTGAAATTTAGACCGCAAAGTCTCTATATAGCAGTTCGGCTTCTCATCACACCATACTGCATCGCGCAATGTCATTAACAATTTTGTCTAGATGCCCCGTGTGGAGGAGTGCTGATCAGCAAGCAATGGGTTTTAACAGCTGCTCATTGTGTGTATGTAACTATAAACAGATTATGTATATAATCAGGCACTTAACACCGTTTATGGTACCTGTACCTAGGCTAGTGGCACTGGCACCGTACCGGTAGTCAAACGTGTAACAGCTCCGGGCCGACCTGGGGGAGGGGGAGGGGGGTTTCCTCATTTGGGGGGTCGAGAGGTGTTTCGCCAGAGGGGGTCCCAAATTTATAAAAGCTCCAAAGCGCCTGGGAATGCGTTTTTAGCACGTTTTTTTTCAGTAAATACGCTAAAAATGACTGTTTTAAGCTGCCAAATAGCGTTTTAGGGCTAAAAACAAGCAAGAAATGACAAAAAGGGCTTCCAAAAACACCGATTTCTCTTAAATATCAGCTGTGGAAACGTCAAATTCGATTCCCAAAGGCTTTTCAAGCGAATTTTAGGCTAAAAATTAGTGATTTCTGAGCCAGTTTGTTAGTACTGGAGCCACTACTAGTACTTGTATTTTTTGGGTAGCGGGTCCCTTAACCTGTCGCGGGAGGTTGTTGTTGTTGTTGTTGCAACTTTTTGTCCTTTCGGACTAGGAGTAGTCAATTGCTATAGAGCAGGAAGAGACACAAGGTCCGGCAGCCTCCTTAACAACAACCCTCCCCTTTTGCTGTCGGTGTGTGCAAGACAGCTAAGGTTTGGTTCCCATTTATCTACTTGCCATTGCTGACTTTTGATGGCCTGGGTTGGGCTTTGTGTCGACTACTTCCCATCGCCTCGACAGGTTTCGAACCCACAAACACACCGCTTCCACGGGTGCCGGGGCCGCCGTGACACACGGGATAGCGTAAACTACCCATGGCCAAGACGCGACTTAAAGGTGAGGGGGTTTGGCCTTTTGACGTGTATGCCGGTAGTATCTATCTAGGCTAGTGGCACCATAAATATATGATACCTATTCGAGACTATACAGTATGGTACAAAATCCGAAAGTAGTGGTACCATTGCAGTACAGGGTACCAGTACCAAGGTAGGGATACCATGTATGGTGCCAGTACCTAGGTTAGTGGTGTCACATGTGGAATCCCCACGTTCTGGCAATGTGGTGATATCTTGTACGGGACCGATACCATGAACGGCATTTCAAGTGCCTGACTGCATATTGCATTTCTTTGCTTTCAGCAAACCAGGCAGACAAATCTATCACAACAAAACAGCAGCTTATTTCGGCATCCAGAATCTAAAGCTTATAGCCAATCATACTGGCTTCCACTTTAAGCGGGTGACGAAGCACCCAGACTTCAGATTTGATGCTAACAACGACCCAATAAATGACATCGCTTTAATTATGGTGATTTCCTGCTTCTTCTAGCTTCACAACTTTACTGTCCACGAGTTTTACTACTAACTTAGATCAATAATTCATTTAGATATTCTTTTTACAACGAAGGGCTGTTGTTTTTCCAATTTCTTCTACTGATCTTACCAAGAATTTACATACCAATTCACTAGTGAAACATACCGCATAGTGCTGTTTATATTTATTCAACTTTGTTTTGACAAAATTACCGTCTTGCGATATTTGCCCGGGGTGCCAGAAATTTCATGAAAAGAGGTGATAGAGTCCTAAAAATCGCACAAAAATAGGAAATATGGGACCAAATATGGCAAAAAAGTACTAATTAATAGCTAAAATGATTGCTTTGCAGATAGTTTTACCCGTCTTTTCGAGTTTTTGTGACGCATTTGTATTCAAAATGGTCTGTAACAATATTAATATGCAATGGAAGTGATCAATTTATAGTCAAACTCAGTTGGACGCTTCGCAATTCAACAAGTGTCATGCTTTTGTTCTAGTACCGTTTAACGGAACAACATCCCACCGATTTTCAGAAAGGCTTACCTCCCATAAAAGGGTCGTTTTCTTAGTCACCTTTAGTGTTCCATTTATGGAGGTTGTACTATAGCTCAGTTCAGTTTCAAAAGCTATCGCCTATTTTATCTAGCTGGAGAAACCGGTCACATACTCAAAGTCAGTAAAACCAATTAAACTGGCGAGAAATGACCAAAAAGCCACCAAATCTGGTATGAGTGTGGTGGCGAGTGGGTTCGGCAAAACCAGTCCCAGTGGTCCCAAAAGTGAGGTTTTGCTGAAAGTAAACTTGAAAACAGTGGACAACGGCAATTGCACAAATCAGCAGTACGTTAAAAAAGTGTTGTGTGCATCTGCTCCGCAAAAGGATGGCTGTAAGGTACTTATTAGAACTATTGGTTAACTCAAACAAATTTTAAAATGGATACAGTCTAACCTACATTATGACCCCTTTGTGAATGTCACATACAATACATATAATAATATCCAGTAATACAACCCAAAATTGATGGAATGGAGGCAATTTGAATTTATTTGAACCAGGCGGTGATTTTTTACGGTCAACACTGTATGTGTCATAGGGGAAATTCAGAGGATTCAGAATCTCCCTAGGGAGAAGTGTATTCCTGTGTCTCCCTGGGGCTTTAGGGTATTTTACCTCTATCCTATCACTCCCTACAGAGTTTTGAAATCCGCCATGGAACCGGCTCCAGTGACCTTTTCTGCAGCACGAGGGATTCCGGATCTTCCTACGGAGTGAAGGAACAGAGGTCAGTTTCCCGAAAGTCCCAGGAAGTGGTGGGATTTTACTTCTACCTAGGAGACTCTGAATCCCCTGGACTTCCGTTTCTCTCCATACTCTGACATGTAGGTAGGCACAGTAAGTAAGTACCTATTGTTCTGCCGAAACCGGAAGTTTAGGGCGATTCAGGTGGTCCACTGGCGGGAAAGCAACGATTCAAGTGGGTTCTATTTGGCATCATTTCGCACAACACCAAACCATGCTTAACCAGCCACCCATGTATGTACACAGAGAACGCTGAAACAGCTTTATTGGTCAGATAGAGAGAATGGTTTCAGTGAAATCTACCAGAGTGAGCAGTTACTGTGCTTGGATTGAGCAAGTTTCCAAGGTTAAGTGTGGCTGATGCGCGACATGAAGACACTGAACTGTGCTAAGCTGTTGCACAAAGTTTGTGCTACGCTGTGTTGTTGCAGTAAAGCATGTGCAAAGCTGAAGCATTACGTAGTGCAAACAAAATCAAAATAAGAATTAAAAACACAAAATACACAGTAATCTGATTCGACGAAGGCCGCTGATGCATTATGTATAGAATCTGTCTCTGAATCCGGTTGCCTGATTATTTCATCGCAGGACTAATTTGCATGTCTGAGTATAACGTTTTGCCAGTTTTGTTCTGTAGTTCTATTTGTTGGCTTGCACAAGTCAAACAAACTACTGTAGCCACAGATCTTCATGCAGCAACCATCTCTAATTTCTGTTCTGTGCGCAGCACTCTTAATAAAATACGTTTACACTTCAAAAGGTGCTTTGCGGAATTTTGCTGAGTCTGTCATAAGTAGTGAGCTTATTTCCTAGGCAGTGGCTTGCACATCAAACGTTCATCAGAGGCTCACTGGAAGATTGTAGGGGGTACTCCTGTTAAATCCGGAAAAATCCCCTGGCAAGTCTACTTAAAACTTATTGTCAACAACAGGGAATGTAAGTAGCTTCACATATTTCTAGCATGCGTAAAAGCGACTGCTGTTCAATTAATTAAAAGGATTTAGCTTAGCCGTCTCTGCACGAGAAACACAACTTTTGAGAGTAAAAAATCAAAGACGAGTTATAGGGATTGGTTTCCATACATGTAACAGGCCATCCGCCGTGTCAATGAACCCAGTTTTCTGACCACCTATTAGAAGACCATGGTCCTATAACTGGAAACAAAAACCTATTTAAAGACCATGGTCTTCTAACTACATTGTATGGTGGTCTTACATATAAGCGGAAATCTCCGGTAGTGGTTACGAGTGAAAGAAAGGCGATATGTGGGCTGAAAATGTAGACCGCAAAGGCTCTCTGTAGCAGTTCGGCCTCTCATCACTTTTATTGTATCGTGCAATGCCACTAACAATGCAATGTCACTAACAATTTCGTCTAGATGCCTCGTGTGGAGGAGTGCTGATCAGCAAGCAATGGGTTTTAACAGCTGCTCATTGTCTGTATGTTACTATAGACAGATTAGATTATGTATATCAATCAGGCACTTAACACCGTTTATGGTACCTGTACCTACTATAGGCTAGTGGCACTGGCAGCGTACAGTATAAGGTACCGGTAGTACCTAGGCTAGTGGCACCATACATATATGATACCTATTCGAGACTATACAGTATGGTACAAAATTTGAAAGTAGTGGCACCAGAGCAGTACAAGGTACCAGTACCAAGGTAGGGCATACATGTAACAGGGGGGTATTTTTACAATTTCAGACACAAAAATTGCCAAAATCGCCTGCAAAACAGCACTTTTTAGCTGTATTTCAGCCCAAATTAGCGATTTTTGGCGCTTTTTTAGCCCAAAAATTGCGATTTTTTCGATTTTTGAGCATTTTTTAGTGCCCTACCCCCTCCCAAAATTTTGGCTCAGCCCCCCCCCACCCGGCCGGCGCCAGACCCCCCCCCAACCCCCCCTCCCCCCATCGGCGGATGACCTGTTGCATGCATGAGGTAGGGGTAGGGGTACCATGTATGGTGCCGGTACCTATGCTAGTGGCGCCACATGTGGTATCCCACGTCCTGGCAATGTCGTGCATACAGTACATGTGTAACAGCTCCAGGCCGACCTGGGGGAAGGGTGGTAGGGGGTTTTCCTCAGGTGGGGAGTCGAGGCGGGTTTCGCCCAGAGAGGGGTCCAAGACTTGAAAAAGCTCGAGAACGCCTGGAAATGCGTTTTTAGCACGTTTTTCAGTAAGGACGTTAAAAATCTAATTTAAGCTGCCAAATGGCGTTTTATAGCTAAAAACAAGCAAAAAATTACAAAAAGGGATTCCAAAACCACCGATTTCTCTTAAATATCAGCAGTGAAAACTTCAAATTCGGTTCCCAAAGGCTTTTCAAGCGAATTTTAGGCTAAAAATCAGTGATTTCTAAGCCAGTTTGTTAGTACTGGAGCCACTACTGGTACTTGTATTTTTGAGTCGAGGGGTCCCTTACATGTCTCGGGGGGGGTGAGGGGGCTTTGGCCTTTTCAGCAGGGGGTAACCCCCAAACCCCCTTAGTACGTGTATGATGTGGTGATATCATGTACGGTAGCAGTACCATGAACGGCGTTAAGTGCCTGACTGCAGACTGCGTTTGTTTTGTTTCAGCAAAGGCAGACAAATCTATCACAACAAAACAGCAGCTTATTTCGGCATCCAGAATCTAAAGCTTATAGCCAATCATACTGGCTTCCACTTTAAGCGGGTGAAGATCCACCCAGACTTCAGATATGATGCTAACGACGACCCAATAAATGACATCGCTGTAATTAAGGTGATTTAATGCTTCTTCTTGCTTCACAACTTTACTGTCCGCGAGTTTTATACAAACTTAGATCTATAATTCATTTAGATTTTCTTTTTTACAACGAAGGGCTGTTGTTTTTACCGATTTCTTCTACTATTTGTCTGGTCTTACCAACAAGTTACATACCAACTCACTAGTTAGTGACACATACCGCATAGTGCTGTTTATATTTATTTTAACTTTTTTTGACAAAATTACGGTATTGTGATATTTGGCTAGGGTGCGAAAATTTCATGAAAAGAAGTGATAGAGTCCTAAAAATCGCACAAAAATAGGAAATATGGGGCTAAATACGGCCAAAAAGTACTAACAGCTTAAATGATTGCTTAAATTAAGAGGAAGTGCAGTAGAACCATAATAACCTTGATAAATTTATTGAATCTCCAAAAGTTGGATTCAAGTGACCAATTTATACTCAAAGTCTCTTGGACGCTTCACAAACACTGTCAGTCAGCAAGTGTCATGTCTTCGTTCTACCGTTTAATATCCCAACGATTTTCAGAAAGCTTTTAAGGCTTACCTCCCATAAATGGTTCGTTTCCTTAGTCACCTTTAGCGTCCCTTTTGTGGAGGTTGTACTATAGCTCAGTTGAGTTTCTAAAAAGCTGCCGCCAATTTGTTATAGGTGGAGAAACCGGTCACATACTCAAAATCGATAAAACCAATTAAACTGGTGAGAAACGACAGAAAAGCCACCAAATCTGGTATGAGTGTGGTTGCGAGTGGGTTCGGTAAAACCAGTCCCAGTGGTCCCAAAAGTAAGGTTTTGCTGAAGGTAAACCTGAAGACAGTGGACAATAGCAACTGCACAAATCAGCAGTACGTTAAAGAATTGTTGTGTGCATCTGCTCCACAAAAGGATGGCTGTCAGGTACTTATTAGAACCATTTAACTCAGAACAATTTTAATATCCATAAAGTCTAACCTACTTATTATGACCCCTTTGTGAATGTCAACATACAATATCCAGTAATACAACCCAAAATTGATGGAATGGCGGCAATTTGAATTTATTTGAACCGGGCGGTGATTTTTTATGGTAAACACTGTATGTGTCATACAGTCATAGGGGAAATTCAGAAGATTCAAAATCTCCCTAGGGAGAAGTGTATTCCAGTGTCTCCCTGGGGTTTTAGTGTATTTGACCTCTATTCTATCACTCCGTAGAGAGTTTTGAAATCCGCCATGGAATCAGCTCGAGTCCGAGTGGCCTTTTATACGGCACGAGGAATTCCGGATCACCTTAGGGAGTGAAGGAATAGAGCTCAGTTCCCCGAAAGCCCCAGGGCAAGAGGGCAACAGGTGAGGTGACTTCTCCTTATGAGACTCCGAATCCCCTGCAATTCCGTTTCTCCCTATCCTATGACATGTAGGCACAGTATTTATGCAATGCACTATTCTTCTGCCGAAACGGAAAGACAACTGTTTAGGGTGATTCTGGAGGTCCACTGGCTGGAAAGCAACGATTCAAGTGGGTTCTATATGGCATCATTTCGCACAATACCAGCCCTTGCTTAAGCAGCCACCCATGTACGTACACAGAGAACGCTAAAGCAGCTTTATCGGTCACATAGCTTGAATGGTTTCAGTGAAATCTACCAGAGTGAGCAGTTACTGTGCTTGGATTGAGCAAGTTTCCAAGGTTAAGTGTGGCTGATGCTCGACATGAAGACACTGAACTGTACTAAGCTGTCGCACAAGTTTGTGCTACACTGAGTTGCAGTAAAGTATATGCATTGCGCAGTGCAAACAAAATCAAAATAAGAATTAAAAACACAAAATGGTAGTACCGTGTGTGGCATGAATTTGATAGTAGTGGTACCATACTGGTGCCACAAGGTAGGAGAATTATTTTTTGAAGTATAAATAAGGAAAACAAAGTGAACGGCATGCTGTTGATTGGGTTTTAGGATATATGTATGTACTGCGTGTATGTGTGTACTTATTCCTTGTGTCCCTGTTTAGGACACAATACCCGAAAGGTTTATGCAAGTCCATCAGTGCATCCATCTCATAAATTCAGTGGGTCACTGTTGAACACAGGTTTTTCTACCTCGGCTCTGCGGACTTTTATGAGCAACACCAATGTAGCGCTCCCGGTAGTGGAATTCAGTGTAGAATTTTCGGAAGAACGGTGCCCCAATCGTGCTGAAACTTGTGGTTGGCGAATTGGTTCTCACTAGACCGAACCATTGCCATGTAAAGTCAAGCGGATACAGATAGTCTTGTGGTTGCAGAGTGAACCAGTCTCGTCCGTAGCCAAAGCTGACATGTGGCAAGAGGGCTAGATCGGTTGTATCGAAATTCATACTGGTATTGAGTTCAAAGCCAGCGAACCACCGGTTCATCTGCTCCTCTACCCAGTCTGACAGTCCGTGTGGCAGTATCAGCAGGGAAGCGCCTGTGTCATATAAATGGCTCATTAATTCAGTTCTGCTCTCTGGCCCAATTTTAATCTGAATAAAAATCATGATCAGTTTCATGATCATGATGGAACTTTGGTTTATCGTTTTGTAAGGAATAGCATCGTTTCTAAATAGTTATACCTTGATGGCATGTTGCGCGAACCATCCATGTCTGTAATCACTTGGATGAGGCGACAACTTCACTTGGCGGTACGTGCTGTTGTCTGCACATTCAATCATTGTGCTTCCAATTGAGAAGTAGCCCGACTTCTTAAATTGGCCATTCCAGCGTTCGTCTGTTACCCACAAAGAAAAGACCTGTAATTTGTCAAATAGCAGACTTATTTTATGCATTTTGCATATCAATCAAAGCCAGCACAGTTGGTCACAGTTGCACTATTGGGTTCAGTTGACATCTTTCCATTACCGGGTCAAGTGCTCCAGAAAGACTATCCACTAGTAGTGCAAAATTGCTTGGGTATAGCTGGCGAAGGCGATCGCATCTATGATTACCAATGCCAAGACCGATCAGTCCCGGTACTGCTCGTAGTGTTTGTTCAAAAACACCTCCTAACTTGAAATCTATGGTTCCAGGCCATTCATCGGCAGGACCACTCGTTATGAATTTGAGAATAACGTCATAGAATCTTCAAAAGAATTGTAGTCAAAAGAACAAAAGAACTTCAGTTGGTTGGTCTGTCAGCCGTCGGTCAGTAGGTCACTAGGTAAGTCATCAGCTGGTTACCGGTCGGTCGGTCGGTCGGTCGGTCGGTCGGTCGGTCGGTCGGTCGGTCGGTCGGTCGGTCGGTCGGTCGGTCGGTCGGTCGGTCGGTCGGTCGGTCGGTCGGTCGGTCGGTCGGTCGGTCGGTCGGTCGGTCGGTCGGTCGGTCGGTCGGTCGGTCGGTCGGTCGGTCGGTCGGTCGGTCGGTCGGTCGGTCGGTCGGTCGGTCGGTCGGTCGGTCGGTCGGTCGGTCGGTCGGTCGGTCGGTCGGTCGGTCGGTCGGTCGGTCGGTCGGTCGGTCGGTCGGTCGGTCGGTCGGTCAAACAGCTTTGTCCATTATTGCATTGTATTTTGAAAGTCAGTGAGGCTGTTTTAGAAAGATTTGTTTTGAAAGATTGAGCCAAGCTTTGAAAAAATGGTGTAAATTACTGTACTGGTTTAGAGCCACTTTTATTATGAAAATTGTAGAAAAAACCTGAAGATAATCTGCTTGCCACCACAATAGATCAATGTGTAATTTCTGTCATCAGCAGGACTTGTAGCAGTAGGCCAGATATTTGCAGAGAGGACTGCCCACGATATCTCACTTGCAGTGTCAAGAATAGCTGTAAGATTTCTCTTCATGCCATTCACGTCCGTTATTTGGATTGGTGCATAGAAATTCCCATGACTGCATCCTATACTGCATGAGTCTCCAACTTTCTGAAATTCGATCTCACGAGAACATCGGGTCAGCACTGCAACAATTTCTATTATTGGTGCAACGGTTGTGCTCAGAGTTAGAGCCAAGGTGATTATGGTGCACGCCAGCATTATATACGGAAAGCAGCAGTAGCACTGTTAGAACCGTTCCACTGTCAGACGGATACAAGAGCAATGAAGCTCAACTGAACACATCAGGTGTGTCATGCAACGCTTTGCTGGTCAACTCGAAAACAAAAACCAGAATACCATGTTTTACATTCGAATGTACTTCTGCCCTTGTTTTCTAACGATAGACAGCTTTTGTTCACTTTAACAAACATTTACTTGCGTGTTAAAATTGGCCAATTTAACTAAGACCACGGTCTTCTAACTGAAAAATGGATGTCAATAAACTCAGTTTAATTTCAGGCCAACTATTAGAAGACCATGGTCCTATAACTGGAAACAAAAACCTATATAAAGACCATGGTCTTCTAACTATGGTGGTCTTATAAGCGGAAATCTCCGGTAGCTAAATAACAAATGCTGCGGCGAATTTTGCGCTTTTAACAAGGCCGTTGATTTGTCCAAAGACTTAAAAGAGTCAGTCTGAACTGAACTCTGAACTCTGAACTGATCGAGTTTTGTCCCTTTGCCCTATGCAGACCCAAAATTGAAACTTTGGCGCAGGAAGTTGAAAGTTGGTGCACTGATACCCCTTGATGAGTTGTTTAACCCCAGCAAAGGAATACCGAATTCGACGCTCCACGCTCGAGATATAAGCCCGCGAAAATCGGCTCTCTTAACTATGGGACCAAAATTTCAAACTCGCATTTCTAACTTACCAGTTGGAGTTTGAAGTTGAAAATTGTGGATTTTACACAACTCTTTGAGTACTTTAAGATTACGCAGTCCAGTTTCGCTTTTGAGTAAAAAATTTTTTTTCGACCTCCTTTGGCGCCCCATAGCTCTGGAACCCCACCAGTCATATCTTTTTATTTCAGATTATTGTAGCGCTATCAATTAGCTGCCTTTTGGTATAAACTACGTCGAGCCAGCTGCCCGCGTTTTTTGAGAAATATTGTTTCAAATTTGAGAAACCCCAGACTTTTGCATTATCTGTTGCTGAAACTAAACTAAAAACCTTGTCTCTTCATAATTAGAGTGAATATTTCTCAAAAAGCGCGGGCAGCTGGATCGACGTACTTTATACCAAAAGGTAGCTAATTGATAGCGCATTATGAAACAAGAAATTGGAGGTTTTCCTGCTCATCAAAATTCTCTGCATGATTGTACGAGTCTGAATGACGGTGAATACAGTATCCGTGCTTGTCAGACCGCAAATTAATGAAACGCGGTCCCCAAAAATAGGGAGATCACTACTTGCGCCGATTAGCGTTTTGAGTGCGTAAATTTTTGGCCATTTTTTGTTCCAAAAGGGCCACCGTCCTTGGGCTTGTACGAATATTGTTATGTTTATGCTTAATCGATAGCTAATCGTCATGTCTACCGATGTGCCCGTGGGCAGACATATCTGTCGGCGGACTCGAGTGCTACGATTGTTTTAGTAAGTGGGGGTTCCGGGGGAAATCGGCCGATAATCGATGAAATATGGCGATATGACGAGCGCGTAATCTGAGATAGCATGCAGTAATTGGTTGTGGATGTGCTGGTGCGTAAAACAATAATGTACGGGTCAAAAGTAGTTGTTTGATACAGGATTTGGTCATATCTGTTAAAGATTTATAATTTGGGTGCGCACGTTTTACAGGATTTGTTCGAGATCAAAATCACGTATCTAAGGTAAAGCTGAATATAGCATGCAGTAATTAGATGTTGATATGTAAAATAATAATCAGGAGATCGTCAGCAGTCGTTTGATACCACATTCAAGATTCTAAGTTCAAAATTTGAAATTCGAGTGATCTCACTAACGGAGAACGATCGCAAATTGCTGTCTCCCTGAAGTCATTCCAAAGTGCGGACTAGAATAGGAGTAAATCGATTCCCGCCATCTGCTATCCGATTTAAATTTTCCTAATAGGCAGCACCATAAAGAGGTTTTCAAGTTTTCATGCTATGTTGACTAAACTCTAGAAAAAGCAGCAACTGGCCTGGCCGGCAAAACAGTTCTATTCTGCGTCAGTAAGTCAGACCACTAGTGCCAAGCCTGTTCTAAACCTGTTATTAGGACTATACAAACATCAATCATTAGATTGCATCTCAGTACAGGTTTCCCGCTCCAGAAGTGCTGCAAAACACTCGACTACCCCATTGTCTACGGATCTACTTGCTCTCTACATATGAAGCAATCCGTTTTGTTTATCGGTTGGCTTATACTTTTGGTGTTGTCAGGTTCACTAGCCAGCGACCTATTTCGTGACTTCGGGCTCAACTATGCAGACACAAAGACTAATCTGATCAATCGGTACAACCTGTGCAAAAGAAAAGTTCAAATTAGAGTAAAACTTTCCACATCGATTATATCTTCTGGTGAGTGGCTTAAGCATGTAATCTGCAAATTGCGCTAGCCCTGTATTCGCACCGAAAATGGCACCGCACCACATAATGTACCTCTACTCAACGCCATTGATGCCGGTACCGTATACACCGGAGAGTGCTGCATTGGGTACCCGGGTACACTAACCAGCACTTAGCATTTTCCGCAACAAAAATGAGATCCAGATAGTGTACCCGGTACACTAACTGGCACTTAGCCAAATCATGTTAAACTGCTTGTTTTCACGATTTCTGAGAGAAAATGCAATTTTCCAATCGAGATTACTGTTTATGCCATGAAAATGAGAGTGGTTGGTCAAAGTTTCCATTCTTGTGAGTTTGTATCAGTAAAAACGGTTGAAAATTCGCAAAAAATATACATAGACCTGCTTTAAATCTACCGTAATGTTGGAAATTTTGGACACCCATGACATAAAATCTGTCTCCAAATAGTGAACCCCGGGTACACAATACGGCACTAAGTGCCAGTTAGTGTACCCCGGGTTCGCTATCTGGAGGGGTACCCTATGCAGCACTCTCCGGTACTACCAAATCTGAAGGTACATAGTGGTGGGCTTCATATAGTACCAGCACAGAGTACACCTACCAGTACCAAGGCAGTGGTGCCATATATGGTACCACCACAGTCCCGAACGTAAAGGTACTATCCTAGGTAGGTTGGCACCAAATATGGTTCCAATGCAATAAACGGCATTAAGTGCCTGACTGTATTACTGCTGCATACTAGACCTGCATATCCAAACTGGCCCAACGTCTCCGGCAGGTTCAGTGGGTGAGAGCAAGGCTAGCAAGCTGTCAGTGAAGTTGTGGAAAAGCGGAAGAATCCCCATCGAACTCCATCATGCACTCAACAGTGACACCAGAAAGCTAGAGCAGCTTGCCTGTGCCATGCTGTACTTCAGAGCACACACATGCGTTGAATTCGTTCCAAAGACGCGATTTCACACCCACTATGTATTCATTGACATTGGAAGGTAGGTGAGAATGAGATTTGGCTTTCCTTCACAGATAGCCATTTTGCCAGTGGTGGTTGTTACTCTGATGCTGTGGGCATGAAGGGCGGTCTGCAAAAGATCAACTTGGACCTGTCGCCAGATTACAAGTGCTGGAGTCATGGAGTGATTTTACATGAACTGATGCATGTAGTTGGCTTCTTCCACGAGCACCAGAGGAAAGACAGAGACCAACATGTAGTTCTGTTCTGGAATAAAATCCCGCCCAGCTTGCGAAGTGACTACCTTATTACCACATCACTCAACTACGAGTACAAGCCCATTGGTGCATATGACTATGGGAGCATCACCCACTATCCACAATATATTGGAGCAGACAAGGACCCCAATAAGAACATGGTCTTGGCACCAAAGTTCAAAGGCAACTATGTTGCATTGGAGAAAGCTCGTAGTGTCCTTGGTCAACGCGTCAGTTTGAGCAAGTTGGACAAAGAGAAGGTCAATTTGCTATATCATTGTAACCCTTCCACAGCTGCAGGTGCCAGGGTTAAGTTGAAAGGTTCACCTAACCAGTAGACCTGTCAATCTCTAGGCTGTGAGCGGTTTCTGGTAGAAAACGGCAGGGCCAGTTTTACTCCAAACAGCGATCCGGTGCCTGCTGGTGGATTGGCAGAGGTCACGTGCAGAGGCGGTGCTAAACTGACTGGCAGTGCTCAGGTGCACTGCAGATTCGACGGCAAATGGAGTGGGAACCCGTTGTGCAGCCTCAGCTCTCAAGGTGAAATTTGAACAGCAGTAGCAAGTTCAAATGAATGGACAAAATTTTATACCTAACTAGTTTTAACCCTTTGCAAATGACCAACGCCATATGGCATAGTTGGCCAACCTATCGGAAATCAAAAAATGACAGTGAACCTATCAGGAAGCTGTTTTAGATGTATTAGAGGTTGTTTCATTCATACCTATCGGAAAGATATTTCAGACCCTCAGAAACGCGTTTTCAACCAGTCGCAAACTGAAAATTTGTTGTTTTAGATGTTCAGATAATGCTTGCCATTGAAATGATTAAAATAATAACTTTCAGTCTATCAGTTTACTGCACTAAACCAAGACAAACTGAAAACAACCTATTGGAAAGCTGGACCGAGCCTATGGAAAGCCAGACTGAACCTACAGTATCGAAAGCCAGACCGAACCTAGAACCATACCTGGACCAAACCTATTGGAAAGTCGGACCAAACCGATCGCGAAGTGGACCGAATGTATCGGAAAGCCGGACTGAACCTGTCAGAAGCTGCGGACTGAACCTATCGGGAAGCTGAATCGAACCAATTGGAAAGCTGGACTGAACCTATCGGCAAGCCAGACCGAACCTATCGGAAGTGAACTGAGAATATCGGAAAGCCAGACCAAAGCTATCGGAAAGCAGACTGAGCATAACGGAAAGCCAGACCAAACCTGTTGGAAAGCCGGACCGAACCTATCGGATAGCTGGACTGAACCTATTGGAAAGCCAGACCGAACCTATCGGATAGCCGGACTGAACCTATTGGAAAGCCGGACTGAACCTATCAGAAGTGAACCGAGAATATCGGAAAGCCAGACCAAAGCTATCGGAAAGCAGACTGAACATATCGGAAAGCCGGACCAAACCTGTTGGAAAGCCGGACCAAACCTATTGGATAGCCAGACTGAACCTATTGGAAAGCCAGACCGAACATATCGGAAAGCTGGACCGAACCTATCGGAAAGCCAGACCGAACCTATCGGAGAGCAGACTGATCATATCGGAAAGCTGCACCAAATCTGTTGGAAAGCCGGACCAAACCTATCGGATAGCCGGACTGAACCTATTGGAAAGCCAGACCAAAGCTATCGGAAAGCAGACTGAACATATCGGAAAGCTGGACCAAACCTATTGGAAAGCCAGACCGAACCTATCGGATGTCAACCGAGAATATCGGAAAGCCAGACCAAACCTATCGGATAGCTGGACTGAACCTATTGGAAAGCCAGACCGAACGTATTGGAAAGCTGGACCGAACCTATCGGAAAGCCAGACCAAACCTATCGGATGTGAACCAAGAATATCGGAAAGCCAGACCAAACCTATCGGATGTGAACCAAGAATATCGGAAAGCCAGACCAAAGCTATCGGAAAGCAGACTGAACATATCGGAAAGCCGGACCAAACCTGTTGGAAAGCCGGACCGAACCTATTGGATAGCCGGACTGAACCTATTGGAAAGCCAGACTGAACATAGCCGGACTGAACCTATTGGAAAGCCGGACCAAACCTATCGGATAGCCAGACTGAACCTATTGGAAAGCCAGACCGAACCTATCGAAAGTGAACCAAGAATATCAGAAAGCCAGACCAAAGCTATCGGAAAGCAGACTGAACATATTGGAAAGCCGGACCAAACCTGTTGGAAAACCGGACCGAACCTATTGGATAGCCGGACTGAACCTATTGGAAAGCCAGACCGAACATATCGGAAAGCTGGACCGAACCTATCGGAAAGCCAGACCGAACCTATCGGAGAGCAGACTGATCATATCGGAAAGCTGCACCAAACCTGTTGGAAAGCCGGACTGAACCTATCAGAAAGCCTTACTGAACCTATCGGAAAGCCAGACCGAATGTATTGGAAAGCCAGACCGAACCTATCGCAAAGCCGGACTGAACCTATTGGAAAGCTGGACCGAACCTATTGGAAAGCCAGACCGGACCTATCGAGAAGTGGACCGAGCATATCAGTAAGCTGGACCGAACCTATCGGAAAGCCAGACCAAACCTATTGGAAAGCCAGAAGCTTTCTGGTACATTCAAAACCCGGTCATTTGCAAAAGTTTTAACTACCCTGACTTTGTCATACAGTTGTGCTGAAAAATATTATAGTGAAGTGAATGCATTGTAGGGTGCAGACAGTTTTCTGTACACAATGCCAGAGTCAGATTCTCTCCAAACAAAGACCCAGTCCCAAGCGGTGGAGTGGCAGTAATCACTTGCGCACACAATGGCAGTGCTGAGGTGCACTGCAGGTTTGACCGTAAATGGTCTGCTCAGCCTGTTTGCTCTGCAAGTGAATTTTATCTGAATTTTTAGTATAGTAGACAACTGATGGTTTTCAGTCTGCTTTAACAAACACCACTGCTGTGACCAGTGGATAGGCAAGTACTCATGCACCAGATCTGCCAGTTTTATGCGGAAACTGTGTAAGGCGTCTTGTGGTCTCTGCAGCAGTCCTGTCAGCCAGCAATATTCAGGTGTGGTTATAGTTCCCTTACTTTGCACCGCGGCGTCCAGCCAGAGCAAATCTCAAAATATGATTGACAAGATCAAGTTTACGGCGTCTCATAGCACAATGCTTGAGTGCGAAATTCAAATTTTTCTGAGCATGCATTCCACATGCAAATCGAGAAAAATATATGTGCGCTGAAGGAGCTGAAACAGAGCAACAGCGGCGGTAAAGATCGTCTTCTAGCCTATACCTTGATTGAGAAACTACCAGCAGGATTCTCAAAGACATTGCACCTAAAGCTTCATTGGGGCCTACTGTTATTTTACTAGTGGATTTATATTTTACTATTTACTAAATTTGTTACAAATTCAGCTCTTTAATTTAATTTTTATTTTTGTTTTACTACCAAGCAGCTCCGATTTTACTAATTTTGTTTTACTGTTAATTTTACTAATTTTACTACTATTTTACTACCGTTTTAGTAGTCATTAGTGACAAAATTGCATCAATGATGGCAAGATCTCATAAATAATTGATGTTGGTGTTAAATAGTTGCTAAATTTGATCATGATAGAAGGTTCTCAAAAACTATAGAGACAAAACTGTGTGAAATTCGACTCACAAAAGTGCGCCCACACATCTTTTATTGCAAAATTGATCAATAATTTGGCAGGAATTCACCATAAACTAGTAAAATAGTAGTAAAATTCTCATTTTACTATTGGCAGTCTTTCTTAATTTAATTTAATTTTTACTTTACTATTGGCTCTTAATTTTACTTTTTACTTTTTATTTTACTACTAGTAAAATACCACTAGTATTACTAATTTTTGTTTTACTATACTATAGTAAAATAACAGTATTTGGGCCCAAGCCGTTTGCAAGTTCTTCTTCACGAATTTCTCTCTCAAAAAGTTCAGACAGCCAGAGTGATCCAACAGTTTTGTGCAAATTCAGAGAAGAGCTCGATCGGAGCAAACGGAACATCAGGGTGGGCGGTGAGCACCAATAAGCCTACCAGTTTGTAGCCGATGCCTGAGTCGCTTTTCGCTAAGGCCACCAGCAGGCAAGGTACCATTCCAAACTGCATATTTTGCAAAACAGCGAAACTACCCAGATGAGTGTACAGGTTATCCTAATTTGAAGTCCAGACACGACCTAGCAAAACAATGGAAGCTGTGCAGTGGAACCGAACAGAACAGCAGAAGCAAATGAGGTAACTTACCCCAAGCGGCTTAAGGAGATAGTTGAACAAGACAACTACTATGTCACTCCAAATCGACTGCGCACTCTCCTGAACCGGCTGAGAGCGTTAGTGGTTGGCTGGGCTGTTGTACGATATTGATGGTGGGCTGTGGTATGACGTTGGTGGTGGGCTGTGGTACGGCATTGGCGGTGGGCTGTGGTTCAACGTTGGTGGTGGGTGGGGCTGTTGTACAACGTTTGTACATGCGCTGCCGAGCTTGATGGCGACTATAATATTTTGAGATTTGTTCTAGCTGGATCCCTGCTTTGCACGCAACCTTTTTTTATCTGTGAAGCGTTGCAGCGTGTGACAATTATTTTAACAATTGCTACATGCTGGCCAGTCAAGGCAAATGCAGTGAAAAATTCGATTGGATGGCTGAAAACTGCAGAGAGGCCTGCAACCTGTGCAACAGACCAAAATGCCCACAAGGTAATCGCATCGAAGTGCACCTTCAGGAATAATTCTCATGTCAATTTCAGTGACCTTCTGATTCCATTCATTTCAGCTTCCTTCAGCATTCTGATCAGTGGTGGTCGTGGTGGTAAAGCAAGAACCTCGATGGAACTTTACTACCCAGCGAATCCAGGCAAAAATACTCTGGTCAGCGTACAGCTTCCTCAAACAAGACGATGGCCCACTGCTGAGTTGTTGAACAGAGTTGTCTACATTATTACGGGCCAGACTGAAAGCACTGTGCTGAAGAGCGTTCTCAAGTTTGATCTGACAACCAATCGACTGAGCTATGCAGTTGACCTGCAGCAACGTCGGTGTGACCAAGCCAGCACTGTTCTGGATGGAGTGATTTATGTGTGTGGTGGTGAGGAAGAAATTGGAAGCGACAAGGACCTGTCATCCTGTGAGCGGTTCTATCAAAACAACTGGCGGTTCATTTCACCAATGTCGGTGAGGAGAGATGACCTGGCATTGGCGGCACTTGAGGGACAAATCTACGCAGTTGCCGGTCAGCATGGCAAACTAAAGCTGAGCTCAGTGGAGAGGTACAACCCTCGCTCAAATTCATGGACGGCAGTTGCTCCTATGCATACAGCACGGGCTGCTCACTCAGCCGTGGTTCTAAATAATCAGCTTTATGTGTGTGGCGGAGTGGATGTACATGTAATGGTGCTTTCAACATGTGAGCGCTACAACCCAGTCAGTGACACTTGGAGTAAAATTGCACCAATGAACAAAGTTCGACATTACTTCAATTTGCTATCAGATGGGGCTCGGTTGTACGCCATCGGGGGAGCCAGCAAGAGTAATGCTTGGAAAACTGTGGAGATGTTCGATCCAAACACAGGCCAATGGACTCTGCTCAAACAAGAACTCATACACAAGAGACTACAGAGCGCGGCTGTGGCAATCAGACTGTGAGATTGCATTACTATGAGAATTTTAAGAGTTAACGTTAATTGATAAAGGTTCTGGTTCACCTGAAAAAATTCGGTCCGCAAATCCTGTGACAATGAGATACAGTACTTTTGCCAATGTTAATCTACAAAAGTATTCGAAAATTCACAACTGTTCTAGTAACTGTGTAAAGTAAAACTGTAACAGTTATTACTACATCAGCTACACTGAGCTACTGTGGGAAACATATATGTTTTATGTATATGTTTTAAAACATAAATATGTTTGTTTTTGGGAAAACATATATGTTTATGTTTCTCAATATGTTTTCATGTCAAATATGTTTTGTATTTATATGTTTGGAGGCCAATATGTTTCTGGAAACATATACATATTTTTGCTATAGGAATTCATGATTTCACGACTTTTGGTTGCTGTTTGACTGTAAACTTTTCCAAAATCTGACTTTCACTTAAGCTTGTTGAATCTGAGTATGCTATCTAACTTGTTGCAAGCCGTTTTAAACAGTAAATTCAGAATCTCAAGTTTGAATTATCGAAAATTAAGACAAAATATAAGTGAATAAGCGACTTTTACACAAATATGTTTTATGTTTAAAAATATGTGCATATTCAATTTTCAGAAACATATAACTATATGTGTTATTTATATGTTTGATTGGCGAAAAACATATATGTATAGTTATATTAATATGTTTTAAAAATTTCGATATTTTCCCACTGTACACTGAGCACATGATAGTTATCCTAAAAAGCGGTTTAAACCTATTTTTAAAACTAATTGAAATTTGGCATTTTAAAGGAATTTCGCCATTTAAATGAAAAATACCCGATTTATACCCGATACCCGGGTATTTTCAAAATACCTACCCATACAGGCTATTAAAAATACAGGGTATGGACCCGGGTATGGGTAGTTTAAAAAATACCTACCCATACCCATACCCATACCCAATTCAGATTCGAATACCAATAGCAACAGTAGCAGCTTCCAAGCAACCCTATTGGAACTGGCACAAACGTCACTTATGCATTTTGGACGCAAACGTCTTGATCATCTTACATCAGTTTAAGTCTTTGTTGACAGCTACAATGTTCCTAATCCACTTGGACGGTTACGAAATAACGTACTTTTTACCATCATTTTTTCTTACCGACAGTTTGACCAACTACGCCATATGGCGTTGGTCATTTACAAAGGGTTATATATGAAAACATCCTTAACCCTTTGCAATAAACGTACCTACGCCATATGGCGTAGTTGACAAGCTACCAGACAACAAAAAATAATGGAAACGGAAAGCTGTTTCAGACGTATCGGAAAGGAGATTTTGGAGCACCTCTGAAACGCGTTTCAACCTGTTGCAAACTGAAAATTTGTTGTTTTTGATTTTCAGGTGACGCTTGCAGTTGAAATGCTTTAAGACATAACTTTCAGTCTATCAGTTTCTGGCACTAAACCAAGACAATCTGAAAACAACCAATCGGAAAGCTGGACCGAATGTATTTGAAACTGAGGTCGTGAACGTAAAGGAAAGGCAGAATGTTTCCGATGCGTTAAAAAGTTGGACATTAGCAAAGGGTTAATCAAGTATGCTCTACATGAAGCTAAGCTGCTGCACTGCAAACGAAGCTTTATTTCTGGGCTCAGGAGAGAAGCTGAGCAGAGACAGCTAATAATAAATTAATCAAATCTGTAATAAATAAATTCATCAAGCACATGAGCACTGTTCGTTTAGCCCCCCCCCCGTATATTGCTTTCCTGCAAAGTGCAAGTGCATACTTTCTTTAATCTTGTGCTGTCTACTTAAACATTTGATTGTGATACTGTTGTTCAACAGTTGTGCATAATTAAAGCCAGTACAGTTTTATTTGAGAGCGTGATAATACATCCAAATCCAACCAGCCTGTCAGTCTTCAAACCTCAAACTTGAAACTATGGTTTCTACAGACCTGCATACAGCATAGGTTGCAGAACATTATTGATGATAATATATAGCTTTTGGCTGCCCTTTGTGCAAATGTTTACCAAATATGCTGACATTTTGAATATAGATGCCAAAATTGGTGGTAGTTTTTGTGTTACGTTTGGTGCACAATGCTTGCCCTATTCAGAGGCCTATTTGAAATTGCATAACTTCAATATGTACAATGGTAATTGTCAGTGGCGTATCCAGGGGGTGTAGGGTGTGTACACCCCCCCTTTGCGGTGGAGGTAGGAAGAAAAAGTCTGTCAAAAATATAAGAAACTAATGAATTATGTACTAAAACTGTCTATTTTGTGCTCAGAATGCCTTCTAAATGCGCTTTTAAAGGCCAAATTTTCAAAATTTTCTCGCCCTGGTCGGGCAGAAGCCCAACCAGGCCATTATAACCTACCAAAACTTGTAATTTCTGTTAATTTTAAGCTCGGAATGCGTTTTAAACGCGTTTTTGAAGGCTAATTTTGCTAAATTTTCTTACCCTGGTTGGGCAGCGGCCCAACCAGGCACTTTCAAAATTTTACACCCCCCCTTTCCAAAATCCTGGATACGCCACTGCTGGTACAGTACTCTATTCAGCACTCTCCGGTATGGAACCAAACTCACATCTGATAAGCTGACAGGGTGGGCCACTTTGACAATTACCGGAGATTTCCGCTTATAAGACCACCATAGTTAGAAGACCATGGTCTTTAAATAGGTTTTTGTTTCCAGCTATAAGACCATGATCTTCAAATAGGTGGTCAGAAAACTTGGTTCATAGACACCCATTTTCCAGTTAAAAGACCATGGTCTTAGTTTACTTGACCGATTTTAGCACACAATTAACTGTTTTTAATGTGAACAAAAGCTGTCCATCGTGAGAAAACAAAGGTACATAATATAGATAAAACATGATTCTGATTTTTGTTTTGAACGCAATACAGTACCTGCTATGCTTCAACACAACCTTTCTTTTTGTAATTTCAAGTAAAGTTTTACAAGTCAAGCGTAAACTGGGCAGGCATGTCTGGAACAGCCATCTAGGTGAAAAACAAATTCAACTATTGGCCAAAAATCCTTTTTTGCAGTAAAATTACATTTTCCAGTTATAAGACCATAGTCTTCAAAAGGGCGCCAAAAAGTGACCCTAAATTTGGGCATTTCCAGTTATAAGACCAGGTCTTATAAGTGGAAAACTCCGGTACTGGTTTCGCGTTTTGTTCAATAAACGCTTTGTCTTTCAACGGATAGTGCCCAAAATTGGCAAGCCTCTGAGGTACACTGGGCACTATATTTGTGTGAAATTTGGTTGAGTTCCGTTCACATGTGGCGCGCTGCCAACGATCAAATGTTTTACACTAAACGTGTGACATCCGGTACATACAGTACATACGTATGTACCACATATTATAGGCATCCTTCTCTGATTTAGTACTTTGTTTCACACCAACCGTATCTACCGTATTTAGCCTATCAGAGATACTGTAACTACGTTCACAGAGAGTGGTGTTCTACTATCGGGCAGAGCTTTGGAATGCGATGATGTAATACTAGCCACTGGGTATACCTATGACGTCAGTTTCGTCAAAGCTAAAGACATTTTGCCGGGTTAGTACAGTAACTAGCTAGCTACAGTAGCAGGTAAAAACTGTTTAGATAATTTTCAACACAACAATTGGCTCTATTTCTGCCCGCGCAGTCAGAAACATTCAACTCTATTCACGATTTTGTTGCATTAC
>JASANB010007042.1:0-13147 GCA_030248155.1 Sabatieria punctata
CAGAGTTCTTTGGAAGCGAAAGCTGCTTTTTGAAGATTTGCCTAAATAAAGAGTGCTAGAATTCTTTGGAAGAGAAAGCTGCTTTTTGAAAGATTTGCCTAAAGAGCTCCATAATTCTTCGGAAGAGAAAGCTGCTTTTTGAAAGATTTGCCTAAAAACTGGCAGAATTCTTTGGATTGGATGGGAAAATTCCTGTTTTTGAAAGATTTCCCTAAAGACTGTCAGAATTCTTTGGAAGCGAAAGCTGCTTTTTCAAAGATTTGCCTAAAGAGTGCAGAATTCTTTGGAAGGAAAGCTCCTTTTTGAAAGATTTGTCTAAAGAGTGCCAGAATTCATTGGAAGAGAAAGCTGCTTTTTAAAAGATTTGCCTAAAGAGTTCCATAATTCTTTGGAAGAGAAAGCTGCTTTTTGAAAGATTTACCTAAAGAGTTCCATAATTTTTTGAAAGAGAAAGCTGCTTTTTGAAAGATTTGCCTAAAGAGTGCCAGAATTCTTTGGAAGAGAAAGCTGCTTTTTGAAAGATTTGCCTAAAGAGTGCCAGAATTCTTTGGATTGGAAGAAAAATTGCTGCTTTTGAAAGATTTTCCAAAAAGAATGTCAGAGTTCTTTCGAAGGGAAAGCTGCTTTGAAAGACTTGCATAAAGGGTGTCAGAATTCTTTGGATTGGAAGGGAAAATTACTGTTTTTGAAAGGTTTGCCTGAAGAATGTAGAAATCTTTGGAAGGGAAGGCTGCATTCTGAAACATTTGCCTAAAGAATTCCAGAATTCATTGGAAGAGAAAGCTGCTTTTTAAAAGATTTGCCTAAAGAGTTCCATAATTCTTTGGAAGAGAAAGCTGCTTTTTGAAAGATTTGCCTAAAGAGTTCCAAAATTATTTGGAAGAGAAAGCTGCTTTTTGAAAGATTTGCCTAAAGAGTTCCAAAATTCTTTGGAAGCGAAAGCCCCGCATTCTGAAAGATTTGCCTGAAGAGTGCCGGAATTATTTGGAAGAGAAAGCTGCTTTTGGAAGATTTGCCTAAAGAGTGCTAGAATTCTTTGGATTGGTAGGGAAAATTCCTGTTTTTGAAACATATGCCTAAAGAGTGCCATAGTTCTTTGGAAGCGAAAGCTGCTTTTGGAAGATTTGCCTAAATATAGAGTGCTAGAATTCTTTGGAAGAGAAAGCTGCTTTTTGAAAGATTTGCCTAAAGAGTTCCATAATTCTTCGGAAGAGAAAGCTGCTTTTTGAAAGATTTGCCTAAAACTGGCAGAATTCTTTGGATTGGATGGGAAAATTCCTGTTTTTGAAAGATTTCTCTAAAGAGCGCCAGAATTCTTTGGAAGCGAAAGCCGCATTCTGAAAGATTTGCCTGAAGAGTGCCAGACATATTTGGAAGAGAAAGCTGCTTTTTGAAAGATTTGCCTAAAGAGTGCCAGTATTCTTTGGAAGCGAAAGCTGCTTTTTGAAGGATTTGCCTAAAGAGTGCCAGAATTTTTTGGAAGCGAAAGCTGGTTTTTGAAAAATTTGCCTAAAGAGTGTCAGAATTTTTTGTATTGGAAGAAAAATTGCTGCTTTTGAAAGATTTTCCAAAAAAAGAATGTCAGAATTCTCTCGAAGGGAAAGCTGCTTTGAAAGACTTGCATAAAGGGTGTCAGAATTCTTTGCATTGGAAGGGGAAATTACTGTTTTTTTAAAGATTTGCCTGAAGAATGTAGAATTCTTGGGAAGGAAAGCTGCTAAGTGTCGCAGAATTGTTTGGACGAAGGGAGAGCTGATTTTGGACAGATTGCCTAAAGAGTGGCAGAATTGTTCGGATTGGAAGGGAAAGCTGTTTTTTTATAGATTTGCCTAAAGCGTGTCAGAATTCTTTGGAATGGAAGGGGAAATTGCTGTTTTTGAAAGAATTGCCTAAAGAGTATCAGAAATTCAGGAAAACTGATTTTTGAAGGATTTGCCTACAGTGTCAGAAGGGAAAATTACTGTTTTTAAGAGATTTTGCTAAAGAGTGTCAGGATTTCTTGAAAAAGAAAACTGCTTGTTATTTGAATGATTTGCGTAAGAGTGTCAGGAGAATTTCTTTAACGCAAATCTGTCAAAAAAGCAGTTTTACTTTTAATACCATAATTGCTTGATAGAGAGAACTGCTTTAAACAAGGTACACAAAGCGTTTTCTGTCACAACGAATTTGTACAGAACAGTGCAATTTACTCTACTGGAAAGCCTACACCATGCAACGCACAGTACACAGAAGCAAGAGAGCCTCTGAAAGAATTATCTGAAGAGCTTACTATCAGCAAGACTTGTTTGAAAGAGAAAACTGCATCTGAAAGAATTGCACAACCACTTTCTTCAAATAAAAGTTTACTGACGTTTTCCTTTGCTGCCGGTCTAATTTTGTAAAAAATTTCCAAAAAAAATCTGTCCCTGCCTCTAAAACTGAGAGTTTTATACACTGAAGTACAAACTATCTAAAGTTTTATACACTCATTTTGAAGAACCGTCTTGTTTTTGAATAAAATTACTTACTTAAGACACAATTTCTGAGAGGATTTAGGGTGCCTCCCCAAATCGGGTCAGGGTCACATCACCGATTTGCCTCATTTTTATATATGTGTGAGTATATGACGAAAAAATAAGAATCCCAAAGTATGAGCTCCGGTGGACCCCCCAGAGCGCCAGGGCCCCCTCCAAAGTAGAGGTGGTCAGGCCGAAAAAAGACAACAGTACCCTCACTTCAAAGCATGATTTTAAGCTCATGCTTGCTGGTAGGATGAAAGTGGTCACACTATCAGATGCGGCATGACTCGGAGATTTTGAAAATGGTACCTAAAGTGCGGTTGCCTGCTCTGTACCGGAGTTTTAGGCTGAAAACGCGGTTGAACACCAATTTTGCGTCATACCGACAAACACGTTTGACCAAATTTTCATACTTTAGGATCCTAGGCGAGGTCCAGTTTTTATATATAATATACATACATGTAACAGGGGGGTCTGGGGGGTCTGCCCCCACCCGACTTCGGCCAGCCCCCCGGACGGGACCCCCCCCCCCCCGAGACGATTTCGCCGACCCCCCTCCGATTTTTCTAGCAAGCAATTTTTTGAGCAAATTTTTGCAATTTTTTTAGAATTTCAGACAGAAAAATTGCCAAAATCGCCTGCAAAACAGCACTTTTTAGCTGTATTTCAGCCCAAATTAGCGTTTTTTAGCCCAAAAATTGCGATTTTTTCGATTTTTGAGCGTTTTTTAGTGCCCTACCCCCTCCCCCAAAATTTTGGCTCAGACCCCCCCGGCCGGCCCCAGACCCCCCAACCCCCCTTCCCCCATCGGCGGATCACCTGTTACATGTATGATAATATAGCCTAGTAAATTCGCTACATGCATGCAAAATATAGCGGAAATCGACTCATACCGTTAGGTCAAATTCACCCTCAAAGTCAAAATCGAAAATTTTTTTGTGCCCAATTGGAACAAAAACTGTCGCACAAGGCAAACTTTAGGCGTAGATTGCAGATATCGCACTAGTTTTTTCGAAACTTTTCTTTGGAAGCCTTATTTACATCGAAATTTGTTAATACAGTATTTGTAGATAAAAAATGTCCATACAAAAAAATGTCCATACATGTAACAGGGGGGTCTGGGGGGTCTGCCCCCCACCCGAATTAGGCATTACCCCCCATTTGGGGGACTCCCCCCCCCCCCCGAGACGATTTCACCGACCCCCCCCCCTCCGATTTTTCTGGCAAGTACATTTTCAAGCAAACTTTTGCAATTTTTTACAATTTCACACACAAAAATTGCCAAAATCGCCTGAAAAACAGCACTTTTTAGCTGTATTTCAGCCCAAATTAGCGATTTTTGGCAATTTTTAGCTAAAAAATTGCGATTTTTTTCGATTTTTGAGTGTTTTTTAGTGCCCACCCCTCCCCCCCAAAATTTTGGCTCAGACCCTCCTCGGCCGGCGCCAGACCCCCCCAACCCCCCCTCCCCCCATCGGCGGATGATCTGTTACATGTATGAAAATGTCCCATGGCTTTTTCGGCCTACACTCGAACGTTTCGTTCTCAGTCAATTCTTCACCGATTTGGCTCAAATTTTCAGCAAAAATTAACAACATGGTTGGCTAAATGTTCTGCAAGTTTAGTGCCAAAATTCCGACTCAAACTGGTTTTATGACCCAAAAACTAGGAGTGAGGGTGGTCCACGTAAATATATTTTTTTCGGTAATACAAGGAGTACAGGCCGGAAAATTGCAGGAATGATTGGTGTTGCCATTGGGCATACCATACTAGGCGGGCAGCCCTGTAGCTCAAAGGGCACTAAAATTGGGGAATTTCAAAAACATAAGTGAAAATCCCATACACGTAGTTAAGAAATCTGCACCTTCTAGAATCAAAGCACTGAATCTGTTGTTTAATCAACACAGATTGTAGCAGGAAGTTCGACAAATAAATGAACCTGATATTTAAACTATGTTCCACACCATAGAAACCATCCCTGCAGCGTTTTAGAAAATCGAAAATGTTTAGAATCGTCATTTTTCCGGTTTTACGAAGAAAAGTCATATTTAGTCATGTTTTTGAAATTCCCCAATTTTAGTGCCCTTTGGGCTGCCCGCTTAGTATGTTATGCCCAATAGCAACACCAATCATTCCTGCAAGTTTCAGGCCTGTACTCCTTGTATTACCGAAAAAAATATATTTTGCGTGGACCACCCCATTCCTAGTTTTCGGGTCACAAAACCAGTATGAGTCGGAATTTTGGCACTAAACTTGCAGAATATTTAGCCAACCATGTTGTTAATTTTTACTGAAAATTTGAGCCAAATCGGTAAAGAAGTGACTGAGAACGAAACGTTTGACTGAAGGCCGAAAAAGCGATGGGACATTTTTTTTATCTATACTGTATGTACATGGTGTCCCAAAAAAATGACAACATTTCTTTTTGCAGCCAATTTTTGCAATTTTTCACCAAATTGTCTGAATTTGGAAACATAAGTGCCAAAATAGCTGGAATTTTATGTGTTAAAGTTTGTGCATCAGGATTAACTCAGTCCTGAGGAATTCAACAATACATGAAATTGAGAAATTTCAATTAAATGTAGAAACAGCATCAAAAACGGAAACTTTTCTTTTTGCTGTATCTTCTTTAATTTTTTCGGAATTGGATGAAATTTTGAATATATGCGCAGAATATCGGGTTGTTTTGTAGGTCAAAAGTTGGCGCATGAACCCAGCCGATCTCTTGACATAAAAGATTCCGATCCCGATACAACAACAACATTGATTTTCGCGACCATTAGCTGTAATCAAGCTCCTGTAAAGCGTAATTCATTCTGTCACCCCAAACATGCTCAGAAATGTTTATGATGCTTATGTGAAACGGTTGCAGCAGTGTGCTGACTCAAACGGAAGTCATCTGGATGGTGTTCTTATTCCTTAGGTCTCAGGGTTTGCACGTTCTTCGTTTTGCTGCAGTAAAAACGCTGCTTTTCTTTAGTTTCCAAGTACTAGCGATATGGACTGATTAATGCCAGAACTTTTGACGTACAAAATATCTCAGCATATTTTCAAAATTTCATCCAATTCCGACAAAAATTAAAGAAGATACAGCAAAAAGAAAAGTTTCCGTTTTTGATGCTGTTTCTACATTTAATTCAAATTTCTCAATTTCATATATTGTTGAATTTCTCAGGAATGGGTCAATCCTGATGCACCAAACTTTAACACATAAAATTCCCGCTATTTTGGCACTTATGTTTCAAATTTCAGACAATCTGGTCAAAAATTGCGAAAATGGCAGCAAAAAGAAATGTTGTCATTTTTGGGACACCCTGTTCCATGTAACATACATGTAACAGCTCCGGGCCGACCTGGGGGCGGGGGTATGGGTTTCCTCAGGTGGGGGTCGAGGGGGGTTCGCCCAGACGGGGGTCCCAAATTTCAAAAAGCTCCAAAACGCCGTTTTTAGCACGTTTTTTTAGTAAGGACGCTAAAAATCGCTATTTAAAGCTGCCAAATAGCGTTTTAGAGCTAAAAACAAGCAAAAAAATGACAAAAAGGGCTTCCAAAAACACCGATTTGTCTTCAATATCAGCAATGGAAACGCCAAATTCGGTAACCAAAGGCTTTTCAAGCGAATTTTAGGCTAAAAATTAGTCATTTCTGAGCCTGTTTGTTAGTACTGGGAGCCACTACTAATACTTGTATTTTTGGGTCGGGGGGTCCCTTAACCTGTCTCGGGGGGTGAGGGGGATTGGCCTTTTCAGCTAGGCGGATAACCCCCAACCCACTAGTACAATGTACATGTATGCCATGTACATAATAATACTCAGTCACATTAACAAATTTCGATGTACTGTAAATGAGGCTTCCAAAGAAAAGTTTCGAAAAAACTAGTGCGATATTTGCAATCTACGCCTAAAGTTTGTCTTGTGCAACAATTTTTGTTCCAATTGGGCACAAAAAAATTTCGATTTTGACTTCGAGGGTGAATTTCGACCTAACGGTATGAGTCGATTTCCGCTATATTTTGCATGCATGTAGGAAATTTACCAGGCTATATTATACAGGGTGTCTCAAAAAAATGATCACATTTCTTTTTACTGCCATTTCCGCAAATTTTGACCAAATAGGCTGAAATTTGGACCATGGGTGCCAAAATTCGGGGAATTTTATCTGTTAAAGTTTGGTGCACTAGGCTTGACTCATTCCCGAGAAATTTCAAAAAAAGTGAAATTTGTTAAATCAATAGTGAAAGCCGGTCACCGAAAAAATGATCACATTTCTTTTCACTGCCATTTCCGTAAATTTTGACCAGATAGGCTGAAATTTGGACCATAGATGCCAAAATTCGGGGAATTTTATGTGTTAAAGTTTGGTGCACTAGGCTTGACTAATTCTCGAGAAATTTCAAAAAAAGTGAAATTTGGTAATTTCAATAGCGAAAGCCGGTCACCGAAAAAAACGTTACATTACATTATCGCCTAAACTCTAACGATAGCGTTGGAGTTCATGCGTCAACTTTTTACACACGAATTACCCTGAACTTCTGCGTTTACACTCCAAATTTCATCCAATTCCGACAAAAATTAGAAAAGATACAGGAAAAGGAAATGTTTCCATTTTTCGTGACCGGCTTTCACTATTGAAATTACCAAATTTCACTTTTTTCGAAATTTCTCGGGAATGAGTTAAGCCTAGTGCACCAAACTTTAACACATAAAATTCCCCGAATTGTGCCACGTATGGTCCAAATTTCAGCCTATTTGGTCAAAATTTGCGGAAATGGCAGTAAAAAGAAATGTGATCATTTTTTCGGTGACCGGCTTTCACTATTGAAATTACCAAATTTCACTTTTTTTGAAATTTCTCGGGAATGAGTCAAGTCTAGTGCACCAAACTTTAACACATAAAATTCCCCGAATTTTGGCACCCATGGTCCAAATTTCAGCCTATTTGGTCAAAATTTGCGGAAATGGCAGTAAAAAGAAATGTGATCATTTTTTTTGAGACACCCTGTATAATATAAAAACTGGACCTCGTCTAGGATCCTATGTATGAAAATTTGGTCAAACGTGTTTGTCGGTATGACGCAAAATTGGTGTTCAGCCGCGTTTTCAGCCTAAAACTCCGGTACGGAGCAGGCAACCGCGCTTTAGGTACCATTTTCAAAATCTCCGAGTCTTGCCGCATCTGTTAGTGTGACCACTTTCATCCTACGAGCAAGCATGAGCTTAAAATCATGCTTTGAAGTTAGGGTACTGTTTCCTTTTCTTCGGCCTGACCAACCCCACTTAGAAGGGGGGCCCTGGCGCTCTGAGGGCAGTGGCGTATCCAGGTGGGTGTAGGGTGTGTACACCCCCTTTGCGGTGGAGGTAGGAAGAAAAAGTCTGTCAAAAATATAAGAAACTAATGAATTATGTACTAAAACTGTTTATTTTGTGCTCAGAATGCCTTCTAAATGCGTTTTTGAAGGCCAAATTTTCAAAATTTTCTCGCCCTGGTCGGGCAGAAGCCCAACCAGGCCATTATAAACTACTAAAACTTGCGTTCTGTTAATTTTAAGCTCGGAATGCGTTTTAAACGCGTTTTTGAAGGCTAATTTTGCTAAATTTTCTTACCCTGGTTGGGCAGCGGCCCAACCAGGCACTTTTGAAATTTTACACCCCCCCTTTCCAAAATCCTGGATACGCCACTGTCTGAGGGGGTCCACCGGAGGTCATACTTTGGGGTTCTTATTTTTTCGTCATATACTCACATACATAAAAACGAGGCAAGTCGGTGGTGTGACCCTGACCCGATTTGGCGAGGCTCCCATATCAAACCCTAAATCGTCTCAGAAATTGCGTCTTAAAAATACAGTACCGGCACCCATGGTCATGGGCAGAAGCGTACCATATATGGTACCACCACAGGCCCCGAGCGTGGGGGTACCGTATTTGGTACCACTACCCTATGTATGGTACCGGCACCTTATATGGTGCCAGTACCATAAACGGCGTTAAGTGCCTGACTGTAACATGACACGTTAACGAATAGTCGCCAATGTAGAACAGTGAAAAAAGAGTGGTGTGAGTGTTATACGTAGGTGTATCCATCCATACTAGTGTAGAAACAAATCGCTGGCGACTTTTCTGTAGGATGACACGTTTGCAATTTTGCGCACCAACACGATACGCGACATCTTCCAGGCGCTGTTGCAGGCGGATGACGTCACGCGGCCCGTAGATGCGTATTATATATCTTGTAAACTTGTCGCCCTACAGAAAAGTCGCCGGCGATTTCATTCTACACGAGTATGAATACACCTTTTAAACGGTATGCAATTTTTCCAAGGTGGACGTAAATACACGGCGCACCCACTTGCCCTACGATCGCGAACGAGGTTTTCGTCGGTTGTTTTTTCAGCATTTCTGTGTGCGGGTATTCCCTTACACCCTTACATTCTTTTTTCTTCACTTGAGCCTAAGCCCTACTTTGCGAACCTGTGAGATTGTGATTTCGCTGCTGTGACAAATTCGCTTTCCAAGAAGATGCGAGTGAGGATGAAAAATACTGTCGATTGCGAAATTTCGTTTACACGTCTGTTTGTACCGCATTAAATAGAACATAGATAGAACAATAGAACAAAATAGAACAATATCGACAGTAAACTGTATACATACAACTGTGATTTGTTTTTTTATGTGCAGGCACAGTATTGTTTCATTTAATCAACTAAACTTTGCGTCTTTTTGTACGTACTCAGACGAACACCGAACATACAGTGTTGGCCACTGAAGATCGCCTGGCCCTTTTTCGAATTTTCTAAATAATTTCGAATGGCCGCCATTACGTCAATTTTCGACCGAATGACAAGATTTTTGGCACGATTAATATTATTTATTTACAGTTATGTTTTAGCAAAATCGTAGCCAGCTACCGTACTGTCCTGTTTATAGTACCCGGGCACTATATATGGCACTTAGTGTTTTGGGAAAATAAAATTGAATTCAATATATGGCACTCTACAAAATCTGCTCTATATCAGTCAGGCACTTAACGCCGTTTATGGTACTGGCACCATATATAGTGACAGTGACAGTAGCAGGCTAGTGGCTACAACAGTAATTACATAACAACGGTTACATTATTTAGCACAAATTACACTCACACAATTATCACAGCACAATAAACATTACATTAATAGGTGTTTGCGCTTTGACTGTGCGAAGTAATGGCCTATTCCTCTTAGAAAAGCCATGCGCTTGATCAAACCCGCCCTGTCGTGTCGACAGCTGCAACAATTAAACGGTAGTTGCTACTTTTCCGACGAGCCTAAACTTTTCTGTAGCTGGTTTGGCTTGGCGCAATCCAAAATACGAACGCATCGATGGCAAAATTCGCAGTCTGGCCGAGCGTTACCAAATGGGTTTGATCGAGCGCATGGCTTTTCTAAGAGGAATAGGCCATTACTTCGCACAGCCAAAGCGCAACCAGCTATAAAATGTCATGTTTATTGTGGTATGATAATTTTTTAAATTGTTGTGTAAATTGTGCTAAGTTTGGCTGCAGTAAAAATGTGCGCAAATCGGTTGTGCGCAAGTTGGATAGTCCCCCTCGCCCCAAAATCGCCTTGCGTCTTTTCATGGGGACCCCCGCCGCCTAAGGCGACGCCGTTTTCGGTTTACCCCCTTCGATAAAAGTGCAGTACGTACATACAGTACTGTCATACGGCGCAATAAATAGAATAAATCCCTACAACCACTCTGGGAAGCTTTTCTGTATATAAAAACCTTTGCCAAAAAATGTACTTAAATTGAAAATAATACATACAATCGAAGTTCCCAAAAATTCCGAAAAAATCGACGTCGTTTTTTGCTAACTCCCTCTCCTGCTCTGGAACGACGTCGTATATAGACGGCCCCAAAGCGGAGTATGTAGTTATTGTTTTTTAAGACCAACCTGCACTTTTTAAGAATTTTCCGTGAATGGTTGTTATAAGCTAAACTGGCCAGAATTCTTTGTTCTTTTGTTGCTCAGAAACGGTAAAGCGACGCTTGTTCTGCGTATCTGCATTGTTAAACTTTTAGTAAATTAGAAATAAAGAGAAAACTCTGAACAGAAGAGCTCTGACATGGTATACAGTCGCAAAACATGCAGAATTTATCGCTTAAAAGCTAATTATTTAGTTATTTAAACTATTTGGTATCATTTGTACAAAAAATACCAAATACCAAATAATACCAAATACCTAGAAAATACCAAATAATACCGGATACCATTTGCATCCCTTCTCACTTCTTGGGCGCGAATTGTGCCGGCAAGGCAGGCAACCACCCGCTTTTCTCGCGGTAGGTAAGGTACGTTGTAATATAACTTGTTGTTTTATTTTTTCTGTAGCTTTTCCTAATCAACGAATGTAATGTTATTAGAATAATTTTGACAATGGTTATTATGGCAGGTGGATTTTGGTTAAAAAGAGTCTAAAGTTGCCAGGTTGGGGATTTTCCTCCAAATCAAGAGCAATTTTTGTTAAAAGGTAACAATCCAGGTCCCTCAGTTGCCGGCCAAATCGGTAATTTGTTTGGCGGACGCATAAGTATAGGGTACGCACCGGAGGGCCTGTTTTCCAAATATAAAAGTGGTAAATGTATAGTTTCTGGGCGTAAAATCAGGAACCGACCCCAGATTGAAATAAATACTTTTGATCATAACTAATTATAAATTAACAAGTTTCATCGATAAATATCGATTATCGATTATTTTTTTGGCAAAATTCCAAAATTTCAAAATCGTCTAAAATGGTCATGTTATATATCATTTGAAAGCCCTTCATCTGACGAGACTAATGATCACTACATCAGCATAGGGCACGCCCCCGGGGGCCTGTTTTGCCAAATATAAAAGTACCCCTAGGGGACGCATCAGTATAGGCACGCTCTAGAGGGCCTGTTTTTCAAATATAAAAATACCCCTAGGGGTATGCATCACTATACTGATGCGTCCCCCTAGGGGTACTTATCACTATACTGATGCGTCCCCTAGGGGTACTTTTATGTTTTTAAAACAGGCCCTCCGGAGCGTGCCTTATGCTGATGCGTCCCCTAGGGGTACTTTTATGTTTTTAAAACAGGCCCTCCGGAGCGTGCCTTATACTGATGCGTCCCCTAGGGGTACTTTTATGTTTTTAAAACAGGGTCTCTGGAGCGTGCCCTATACCGATGCGTCCCCTAGGGGTACTTTTATGTTTTTAAACCAGGCCCTCCGGAGCGTGCCTATACTGATGCGTCTCTAGGGGTACTTTTATATTTGGCAAAACAGGCCTCCCGGTGCGTGCCCTATGCTGATTTAGAGATCATTAGACTCGTCAGGCGAAGGGCTTTCAAATGATGTGTAACATGACCATTTTGGACGATTTTGGAATTTTGCCAAAAATAATCGATAATCGATATTTATCGATAAAACTTGTTAATTTATAATAAGTTATGATAATTAAAAGTATTAATTTTAATCTGGGGCCGGTTCCTGATTTTACGCCCGGAAACTATACATTTACCATAAAAGTACCCCTAGGGGACGCATCAGCATAGCGCACGCACCGGAGGGCCTATTTTCCAAATATCCAAATAATCCTAAAAATCCCTCCGTCGGGACGTATCCATCCGCTTCGTATAGTCGTAAGGAAGTTAATTTATTAATATATAGTCCATTTGTGACCTTCCCTAATTCCCCCCAGCTACACCTTTTGTCTTCGACTTTTTTTCGAATTTTAAGCGTTTTTAGTAGAGTGCGAACTGGTATTGGGTATTGGGTGTATTGGGGTGTTTTCGAGGTATTGGGTATTGGGGTTTTCTCACCCCAATACCCAATACTAACTGAACCTGTCGAAATAAAAAAACATCGATGTTGACCTGAAAAATTAATCTAGAAAAATCGAAAAGGTTGGACGATGATTATGTTTAGGAAGCTGTTTTTGCGTTAATCAACTAAAAACTATGCACTAAAATTTCATATAGTGTCCGCTTTTCTAAGCGGTACACCAATAATTGATTTCACCGTATACCAATAACATTTTTACAGAATGTGCGTGCCAGTACTGTACATGTACGTGCCCAGGGCTGGGGGTGGTACACCTTTTCCGGCCGAGTTAGGAAAAGAATTCGTCGAAAATAAGAAACTCGATTGAACTACGTATTATTGAGTACTAAATTTCTGCCAAGTTTACACTCACAATGACTTTTAACCGTTCTCAAAAGCAGTGCGTATCCAGGGTGTATAGTGGGTACACCCCCTTTGCGGTGGAGGTAGGAAGAGAAAGTCTGTCGGCAGTGCCTTTTCAAGATTTTAATCCCAGTGCAAAAGGTCCTGACAGCATAATTGGAATGTACCTGTTCACTGAAATACAATTTTTGGCTCAGCCATGCAAGTATTGGGTATTGGGGGTCTCAGGTATTGGTATTGGGGTATTGGGTTTTTCAGGTATTGTTCGCACTCTAGTTTTTAGTCCCGAACCACTCCCCTACAATGCGTTCAGTCAGACCCCTTCCCGGCCGGAACCAGATCCTCCTCCCCATCGGCCGATGAAATAGGTAAAAGTGAATAATCTAGGTCGCTCAGCGGTCGACCAAATGGATAATTGGTCTGGCCGACGCATCAGTATTAGCAAGAATATTTATTCTTGGTAT
>JASANB010007043.1:0-26879 GCA_030248155.1 Sabatieria punctata
AACCACACATTTTAGTGATCCCCACCCGTCCCTCGGCACTTCTTCTCCTGTCTTCAGAAGAAGCAGTTCTCAACTCTGCTACTCACTATCACAGCATGTCAACAGTGGATAAAAAAGTGGAACTATAAAGAATTGCGGATAAATAGTCTAAGTTCTAAGAGTTCGTTTCGCTCATGGTTAGAGGAAATGAAAAGACGCCTCCTGTTGCAGTGCAGGCTCAAGCCCGGCCTGCAGGCACCAGCGTGCTTCTCTCTAAACAATAGAGCGTAGTTGGCGAATAACTGGACACAATCCACGTTTTGGTGCGGTCATAAAGCCGCTTATTACGTCACAAGTGCCATTACAGTAGTTAAGCAGGAGCTGTTGTTGGTTTAGTCCAGAATAATTAGGTTAATTGGTGTAAGACCGCCCAGGAGCTTGCTTAGGTTTGGGTGCCCCGATCACACTTCTGGCTTTGCTTTCTGCATGAACGGCGATGGACGAAAATTGTTGCTATCTGTCGTTCGATGAGGTGGCCGATTTGATGGGCAAGTTTGCATTGAAAATCAACGCTACCGAGGCCGTGTTTCGACAGCGCTACCGCCGTCTGACGCGACAGAAGCATCCAGACAAAGTGGACCACCATGAGGCGATAGCCAAACAGCTGAATGACGCCAAGGCAAGGCTGGAGGAGGGCTTTTTCGGTACGCAAGTATTTTAGAAATTTGCTTTGTTTTGGGTTGTAGAAGTTTGCTAATACTAAGCAAATGCTCTGTGATAGTGTACAGTAGTTGTGGTGTTGTGCGAAATTGTGCTATTGCCGTTAACAGCACTTCTTGAAACCAGAAGCGTCTATTGGTAGTCAGTCTGATAGTTATCTGTCTCTATCTTTTACTAGTCCATATAATCTGTTACTTTCAGCATCTGTATAAAAAGCAGCAGAGAAGCCGACAAAGGATTATTAGAGAGTACTTGCTCCCTTTCACAAAGGCCAAATTTCCAACCGGAAATTACCTGCTTCAATAAGACAACGACCCCAAACACACGTCTAAATACATGGAACGGAAATTTTTGGAATTCAACGTCCCTCTGGTCCAATGGCCCCCAGAATCCCCAGACCTAAACCCAATCGAGTTAGTGTGGCACCAACTGAAGCACTATTTGCGCAATGAAGTGCGGCCAGTTAACCAGCAAGAGCTGATCTCTGGAATTTCACAAGTTTTGGGGAACTGTAATGACCAAAAGACAGTGCCGAAACTACATTCAACATGTTCCAAAGATGCTCCCAGAAGTGATTGACAAGGACGGTGGACCAACTCTTAAATAGTTTCGTTTATGTATATTAGAGTTTTCTGTGACATAGTGTGGTGCTTATCATTAGAAATACTAGACATTTTTCAGTGGTATTTGGTTTTTCACGCATTCACGCACCGAAAATATCGCAACTTACCAATTCACGCATTACCGCGTGAACACGCGTGAATAAGACGTTACTTTTGAGCGGGACTGTAGCTTAGCACCTTCATCCATTCAATTCATCCCCCTCGGATGGTCTAATTCCCTTGTATGTATGCATCAGGAGTACGTGTGTATGTACGTATTCGCCTGTCTCTAGAAAAATAAATCGTTTAACAACGTTGCCTAAGTCTACCACCAGGCGGCACTGGGAATCAGGCGCACGTGACTCTAGGGGTCGACCAATCAGCGCAGTAGATTTTTAATTTCGACCAATAGAATTCTGGCCAAAATATCGATCGCTCTTGGCCTCGCCGATTTCATTTCTCTGCTTTTTGTGGCCAGCGGTTTGTGGGTGGTTAATCGAAGTTTTACGCAGTTTTCATGTTCAATCTGCCGAGTGTCATGGAAGCGGCAAGAAACGGTTCGGAAAGAGAAAGTCGGATGCAGGAGACTTCAAGGTTCCTATCATCGGCGTAGCTCCCAGAAACAAACGCACTGCCTTTCCGCCTAAGCCGGCACAACTGTCTCAGGCTAAAGGTAGGTACCTCCTACCTAATCGGTTATAGTTTTAACTAAAAAGTAGTCTACAATAATTAATTAGTCAGCGCGTACATTCTGTGCGTAGGAATTTATTTATGGTGTAAATTTTTTACAATTTCAAAAGCCAAACTCCAAAATTGCCTGTAAAAACAGTCAATTTTAGCTGTATGGACAATAATTTTTAACCACACTATTTTCATTATTTTAAATCGTGTTCTTAAGTCGGTACATAAATTGCGTGTCTGCTTAGATTCGCCAGTGACGCGCCACGTGCAGTGGTGCGACGCTCTTAAATAGATTATTATAGTTGGTTGTTACTTGTTGCCACATGTCGTACGTATCGCACTCAACAGTGCAGTCTGAAGACTGTTGAACTAGCTTTTTGTCCCCTGAACTCCAGATAACCGCTGAATGTCTGGGAGAAAGTGCAGACAAGAAGGAACAATTAAGGTGGATTCATACTTTTCTAGAAAAAGATCGCCTGAAGACTTTTCTGTAGAAGAACTCGTTTGAAGTATGAAACGCGCCCAAACGCCACGCGAGATCTTTCCGCCTGCGAGAAAAATCTACAAAAATGTAGTTGAACAAAATGAACTATTTTTTTATGGCCGGCCTTTTTTATGTTTAGTTTTCAGTGGTAGGAATGTGTAAATAATATTGTTTTAGTACGAAACAATCAGTACTATGGAGGGGAGCGCTCAGCTAGCTGAAAATTTGGAAGAAGCTCGAAAAAGATTGTCTGTTGAGTAGAAAATTAGATTGTTGGGCGCCGTCAAAGCTTACGAGCAGCTATGGCGAAGTAGCCTCAAACAATATTGAAACACAAAGTTGAAGGAACGACTGTGGCAAGATGTAACAACCGAAATGAACACCTATGATGAAGAAGGACAAGAAAATCTTGAACCGGGGCAGCAGTTTACAGGTTAGCTATTAGCAACTTGTTCTTCCTTTTGCTGAATATAGCTTTTTAGCGATAATTCTGGCTGCTTGCATCACTCTCAAAGCTCCAGCTCCTGTGTCACTTTGTGAATTGTTATCCGAATCCGAATGCTTCCTTTTTTCTGGATGACCCCTATCAGCCTTGCGTCTCATCTGCTCCTCTTCTTTGTAACTGTTTGATCATGCTTTGATGACCGGCATAGGTGTATACAGTTGAGAAGCACGTTGTTGACGTGGGGTAAAGGGTGCATAATTTTGATGGCGACCATAGTAAAAATTGCGATAAGGACGACGCTGACTGGAAAAATAACCTGATCGGTCATAAGTTGGTCTTGTTTGGCCACGATACCCAAAATGTCTAATGCTGGCTCGAGCAACGTTTCTGAACAAGGCATTTGCATCAGCTAGCACTTAAATAAAGGCTTGTGCATTACGTTCTGCCTGAGCCTGACTACTTGGCTACATTATAAGCATACACACAAGCGCACTCCTTCATAGGCGCCGACTGTGTTGTCTTTAGCTGAGGTGCCATGGCGCGCATTCCCTCATTTTGAGCGATGATAATCTATCCCTTTCTCACGTAAATAGCTTTTGATTGAGAGTTGTGAGCCCATGGCAGATTAACAATCTGATGCAGGTGTAGGGTTTCTGTCAGTGAAAATTTTTTCAAGAACAGATCAGATTCACCTACAACTTGTCGCATCGCTTGATTCTTCTCCAGGTAATCGACAAGCAGAGCTGACTTTGCCGTCAAACCATCAGTTGAATTGCCAGTTAAGCACTCCATTCTTCTAGGGCAGATCGGCGTTATGTAAGATAACTGGGGAAGCTAGGCATACTGTACGCATTTTACAGACAGCTACACTCGATTGTGCAACACTATATAAGTATGTCCAATAAAAGTAGGCAAAAGATGTGTAAATGAATTTCGTTACCGATTGGGTAAAATCGCCTGTTTACACAAATGTATCACACAGTTCTAGTGACTGTTGTCCTGGTGCCAGCAGGCTAGTTTTCAAGAAGTTACTTAGTAAAGGGCGGTTGCAGTGGCGTCTTTGGCAAGTTAGAAGGTCAAGTGGTGAGATGCTAGAATCGGTGACGACGGTATACGAAAGTGGCTTTGTCTAATGCTGTATTGGCATGGGAGGAATGCAGCTAGGAAGGCTTTTAGAATCTCAGGACGGATGAACAGTGTCGTACGTGTGTTTTTGGATTCGATTTTAGTCAGTGATACTGTGACTTTTGTTGTGATGCGGCCTAAGCGGCCATAAATAATTCTGTTGTTGGTGTCTTCCAGTCAAGACAAGACCGTTATTCAACAATACAGTTCAGTTTAGATTTTCGTAGGAGTTCATCTTTAAACAAAAGACGCATTGCTCTAAAACTAAACTGGATCAAAATCAAATATACACCGCGTTAATATACACTACATAGTAAATGTAAAAGAAAACGGGTTAGTAAGAACGCAAGCATCGTTGAAGTAGGAGAACGGGTTAGTAAACGGACGACCAGGACTATGACGGAATAATCTTATATACAGTATAGATAAAAAAATGTCCCATCGCTTTTTCGGCCTTCACTCAAACGTTTCGTTCTCAGTCACTTCTTTACCGATTTGGCTCAAATTTTCAGCAAAAATTAACAACATGGTTGGCTAAATATTCTGCAAGTGTGGTGCCAAAATTCCGACTCATACTGGTTTTATGACCCGAAAACTAGGAATGAGGGTGGTCCACGCAAACTTAATTTTTTTCGGTAATACAAGGAGTACAGTATGAAAATTTGCAGGAATGATTGGTGTTGCTATTGGGCATAACATACTAAGCGGGCAGCCCTGTAGCTCAAAGGGCACTAAAATGGGGGAATTTCAAGAACATGAGTGAAAATCCCATAGTTAAGAAATCTGCACCTTCTAGAATCAAAGCACTGAATCTGTTGTTAATCAACATAGATTGTAGCAGGAAGTTCGACAAATAAATGAACCTGATATTTAAGCTCTGTTCCACACCATAGTAACCATCCCTGCAGCGTTTTTTGAAAATTGAAAATCTTTAGAATCGTCATTTTGCCGGTTTAACGAAGAAAAGTCATATTTCGTCATGATTTTGAAATTCCCCCCATTTTAGTGCCCATTGAGCTACAGGGCTGCCCGCTTAGTATGTTATGCCCAATAGCAACACCAATCATTCCTGCAAGTTTCAGGACTGTACTCCTTGTATCAACGAAAAAAAATAATGAACTATTGTGTAATGTAAACCGATCAGAAATTCCTTTCACGAGAATTTCAAATGCACAAATATAACAAAAGCAACTGAAATAAGTTCTATTCGTATCGCGCTCATTCCTCAAAACCACACGAGACGATAGAGTTTCTTTTAGCCCGAGTAGACGCCTATTAAAGGCAGATCCATGCAGAGGACTTCTAACAGAACTCAACTATTCTTTATCATAAGCCATAGTGACACTTCATGAGCTGTTTCCTCGAGACTTTTTGGAGAGTAGACAGCCTGCAAACCGGTTTATAACAGACCTTTGGTAGCATTGAAACAACTGCTGCTTGGTGTGTCGTTATCTAAAGCTTCTGTCACAACAGGCACTTCTTGCCGATTACTGTCAATGCCAAGAAATGATAGACGTTCCACCCTTATTTTCTACTTTTATCTTTATTTTATTTTCTAATTTTCATTTTTACTTTTCGTTTATTTATTTTTACCTTATTTTCTACTTTTATCTGTATTTTACTTCCTACTTTAAAATTTCTGTTCACCTATTATATCTTAGTATGGCAAACCTAAAAAGAACAGACAATTTGTATAAAAAGGAAACTAGCCTATTTCGTCCGCAAGACTTGGGTCGATGATTCCTTCGAATTTCTTCCTGCCCTGTCCGTTAGTAATTTTCTCCAACAGGTCCTGTTCGCGTCTGGGCATACGATATGGCTCGCTGTACTCTTTTCCTGAATAGAGAAAAACAGTACGTAACCACAACACTTTTTTGGGCCAACATGGATTCGAGCCCTTTATGGTATTCTGGTAGTAGTGTGCATTGGAGCCCAGACATCTCACCGCTACATTGTATTGTTTGCAAAAAATCTGTGACTGAAATAAAAGTAACACCCTAAAGGTAAAAGAAAGAAAACACTTGCTCAGGGCATCCCAGATTTTGTGCAGCGGCCAGTTGGTGTTGTTTCGTGGGTCGTTTCCGGGGCTCCTCGGGCAAGGAAGCCGTAAGAACTCTGTCTCCGAACCGGTCCTATTCGATTACTTCGAATCCTCTTCTAAAACAAACAGCAGTATGGGTGCATCTCACTAGTCAATTTGACAGACATATTACTTTGAACAAATTAGTATGTATACGATCTGGTGAGCCTTTTTTACAGTGTAGCAATACCATTAAACTAGCGGTGATACATACGTACGATATTAATCAGTTTTTATATATGAAAGACTCACAAAAACATACCTCTGTTCGTCTGGGCTATCGGCGGTCTGGTCCACTATGCCGATATTGCACGGAAACACCAGAACCACGTGCACTTTCACTCGATTGCGCTTCGCATCGTGCAGAATTGCTCGGTGTGCCCCATTTTAGAGTCAGTTGGATCAGATCGCTCGGACGATAGTGATCGCTTAACAGAGACCTACAATCCGTGCTGTATCCCAAGGACCAGTGTCTTTTGACGATATGCTTCTGGAAGTGGGCACAAATGGGCAGTGAAGCAAAATCTGTGAAAACTTTGTCAAATGCACTATGAGAAACCGGCAACATCTAATACCCAAAAATGCAGCGTTGGTAAAAAAGATTTCTTCACTTTCAGATAGGGCCACCGAAAATGCCGCGGCAATTGCCGAAAATGGCAGTAATTGCCAAAATATGAAAAATTTGCCGAAAATGCCGGAAGTGCTACCATGCACTAATTCCTACTGAAGAAGTACTGTGCTGTGTGTCCTGTAATTTCGTCCTTTTAACGATCCTCCTTGCAATTTCTGACCAATCTCAAAGTCTGCCTGCTTGGTATTGGTTCTTACTTTGCCTCAAAATTTGTTTTTGGTTACTTTTTCTTCCCTAACTTTCGAAACTGGTTTGAAAAAGCTACGTTTTGTAGTGAGATTCTGCAAAACGGTTGTTTTGTGTTGACATGTGGAAGAAAATTTTTTTCAATATCATCTGAAACGATTTCAAATTTAACAAAGACAGTGTCCAGTCCCTGACTGATGATGCTCAGTGCAGTTTTCGAACACTGCCAAGATGCAATAGGTACTTATTTACGTTAAATCGTTGTTGTACAGCGGAAATTCAATATTTCTTGGTGCATAGTTATGGGACTGACCAAACCGCTTGAAATGCTTTTCGTAAAAATCACTGTTGCAATACAAGAAAACCAACCAACCGTTGAAGGATTGGTGCCTACCAAATTTGTTTGGACATTTGCTTGTGTTGGTTATTGGGGAAACGCACGGCTTTGTGAACAGCGCGCCATCTGCATGCCATTGACGGTCTCCAGGACACCATCGACAGAGTCTTCCAGACCAACTGCTTTTGTGAACGCAGTCAGTGTACAGATTGTAATCTGAGCTTGAATACCCAGATGACTGATAAATGATTTGACTCAGACTCCACAACATAAGTATGGCGTACGTGTTCAGCTGAAAAAAAAAAACAGAACCTCCTTTGACTTAATAGGCTGCCGCTTGCTTTATTGCTGCGGGGACTACAATCAATAAATCCATGACTATGGATGCAATTAAAATGTATCTGGACCGCAGAACCGAAAACAATTATACCCTGTCTAGACAACCTCGGAGTTCAAATAACTAGAAACCGTATGCTTCATGTTAGAATTCCTATGTCTTATGTTCTGCTAAAAATTGCTATAGAAACCTTCAGCATACATTTATCAGTGGGGGATTATCTACCCTTCAACATAGGCTAGACACCCAAATCAGGGACATAAAGTAGTTGGCAACGAAACAGAAAATAAAATAGTTTTGCTGCAGTCAACGCCAGAGAGACGAATGGCAGGCGGACGGGCAGTAAAGAGAGCAGAGTCAGATAGCCTCCAGTCAGCTCGTTCATTATCGACCGGTCTGCGCTGCGCTGACGTGGGTTGTTTTTTACCTGTTTTTGCGACCTTCCGCGCGCGCACTTAATACGATCAGTGAAATTCATTATTGTGCAACGGTTTCGCTCTGGTGGCCCTGGCTCTGACAGATTCTCGTTAAGGCCCTGCGTCTCGAGCCGCCTGATGCCTGATGGGGCAACATACAGTTTTTCTGTCGTCGTCGCTCCCGGTACCAGCCTCCGCGGCCCTATAAACCAGCCGCTGCCTCGCCGCCGCCACTGAGCATACGTTGTTGCTCTTTAGCTCTGGCCGTTTGAGCAAACCATCCACCACCGCGCGCACGGTGTGCTGACGTGGGTTGTTTTTTGTTTGAAACTAGTGTTTATTTAAGTAAAAACATGCGAGGAGAATGCTGCTTTGGGTTGCTTTTATTAATTAGTACGGTTATAATTTATCCTAAGCTATTTCGAAACCCGCAATTTGGACTCAGATCTACAGTTAGCGAACCTCCATTCCTCTGAAGGCATGTGTACAAGTATGATCTGAAGAATAACTTAGGATAAATGTTTAATCAGTCATCCAGAGCATCAGTAAAACAACCGATGCTTGAGTATTTTCAGCTAAAGTGGCTATAAGACCAGTAGAATGTGGGACTTGTCATTCAGGACAACAACCGGTCCAGCAATAAAACCGACTCAATACATGCTTTTTTGAAACATTTCTATGGATATTTTTCCCTTTACAATGTCTATGGAAATCGACACAATGGATTTTTTCTCTTTTATAATGGCTATATAAATCGGCAGGATGCTGTAATGTGAGACTTGTCATTTAGGTTAGGACAACAAAGGTCCAATAAAAAAGCGGCTGAGGCTCGGCTCGCAGGTCACGCGCGCGCTCAGAAGAAGGGGGAGGCGTCAGCAGGGAAGGCTAAGAAGAAGCCGAACGCAGAGATGAAGAAATTGCAGATCAACGGGTCGGCTGAAACTCGTGGGTCGCGCCGATCAGCCGGCTCTGCTATCAGCTACAAGGAGCCGTCGCTCAACCGGTATCCTAAATTTATTTTCTCTCTCATTCACTGTGTCTACAGGAGTGGTTCAAAAGCCAACTGTCTCGTTCAATGGACAACCTTCTTTTTACAGAAAGATGCGGCAAGACTAGGAAACTGGTTGAGTTTGAGGTTGACGGCAGAAGGACCGGCCACTTGCTCATCAGGTATCAGGGTCATTATTCGTTATCTTGATGCGGCCCATACGCCAAGGAGATACAGACTGCCGGATCTACAAGATGAACGAAAGCTGTTTCAGTACTCAGTTCATAACTTGAACCATAGCAGACATAGTGGTACAAGAGCTGCAACTTATCGAATGTTAGCAAACCCCCTTGCGAGCCATCAACCGTGCCCGGCCTGGAGCGGTCACGGTCAGTTGCATCCTGTGCGTGCAGACAGCTTTTATATTTTAGCGTTTTCAGTTGAAGCCACTTTGTTTTCTGGCAATTTACTAGTTCTTCCTACTCTCAAGCTGCTCAGTTCTTTCAAGTTTCAGCAGAATGGTAGCTACATATCTGATGTGTTTTCAGGCGTATTTTTTCATACAAGTAAGGCGCTGTGGCGCTTGGTGTTTATCGACTTGGGACAGGCAAATCAAAACATCCAGGTACTAACTGCGAACTATTTTGCTTTCACCCTTTGGTGCAGACCATGGAGCAAAAGATCCACTAGTTGTCCTGTGTCCCCGGTACGGTTGGACGCATATATGCAATATCAAACAATGCATATATGCATCAGTGTTGTGCCGCTTGAATTTCGTTAGTAATTTACTAAGTAAAAAGATTAGTTAGTTAGTTAGTTACTAACTTTTACTAACTAAACTCAGATTTCGCTTAACTAAACTCAACTCAAACTAAACTCATTTTCAGGAAATTACAAAGTATGTGCGTACCCGCTACTTGGTCAATATTATAATTATTCTTAAGAATTGAGCCAGGTCAGTAGACTGGATTATTAACTGTGAGAAAGACGTTATGTTTCTAGCTTGAACAATTTGGTTAGGTAGTCTATTCCAAGAATATATAATTCTAACCCCAAACGAATGCCTATGTATATTAGTACGAATTTTGGGAATCTTTAGAGCTAGCACATTAAGTGGTTTTATATATAGAGCACTGGAAACGAGTTCTCAATTTCAAACTGTCCATATGTCATGCTCTGACGGTAAAAGGGGTGACGTTCGCGGTTAAAACTCGACAATTTTTTGCGTGTTATCGAACGAAATACAATGTGTACTGAGCAATGCGCCGCAAGCTGTTTGGCATCTGATTCAATACTAAAAACTTGTTTAAAACCGGTGTTTCTGCTTCAGATTGCCGCTGCACAGAAAATAAACTGCCACTCGAAGACGTTTCTCAAGGGAGAGATGCCGAAAGAGCAGGTGTACATGGGTGGTGTGCGGCCAGGAAAGGAACAAGAAGGACCTCCGTGACCCCAACTGTCTCGCGCGACTCTACTGCATGGTGGGACGGGACCTTTGTGCCCTGCAAGCGAGGCATCACTTCAACTGCTCCATGACCCGGAGGGTCAGATCAGGACCATCTTTCATCAACAGCGGCTACATGAAGAGCTTAGAAAGTTCGTTCCCATTGTTCCAAAACCTGTGCCGTCCCAGGTCACAGTGCGTTCGCACCTGTTGTGCGTCCCACTTGTGTCCAGCCGTATCCAACCCGGTGCATATGATGCCTGTGTTATCGCCGAACGTCACATTTCAGGTTCTGCCCAGCATTACCTTGTCGGCAAGTCAAAGGTCATTGGATTTGTTGTAGTTACACTCTGTTAACTACATATTGCTGTTAGACTATAGGTAGCGATGTGCTAATAGTCTCTGTGTACGTGCCTTTTATTTATGTACAGAATGTTCTGGAAAAGGTCGGTCCCTCTCTCTTATCTCTTACCCGGACTAGAACTTTCTGGAACGTTCTATGGCCGTATATAAGCAGCCCGCTCTGCAGTGTTCTCTATGAGCTTCCATGAGCTTCTATGAGCTTACTCTCGTGTGCTACCCTCTCTCTACTGTCTCCCCCCAGTGGCTCATACCCTGTGAGTCACTCCCTAGCCCTGCTTCTTCGTTGTTATTGGTTGTTACTGTTATTGGGCGATCGTTCCCAATAAACCCTTGTTTGGAATCCTGTTGTATCACCTCCCACTCGGCCCACAAATACAACAGAGATTTTCTGGCGACGCGGTGAACCTTGGACCCTGGACGCTGGTGAATTCTGGACATTTTCTGAAGGATCAAGATGTCAGAAACGGCTCAGCTCATCGCTCTCCTGCAAAAACAGCTGGAGGCGCAAGAACGACGTCATGCGGGGGACCTGCAAGCCCAGCAGGCACAGATGATGGCCCAGCAAGAACAGATGAAGCTCCAACTGGAAGGACAGGAACGCCGTCATGAGGAACAGATGAGGCAACTCCTGGAGTCGCTCAAGCCATCTGCTACCGGCCCTGCACCCACCATACCTGCCATGGTGGCTACCTCCGTTCCATCATTTTCTGCCTTCGACTCAACAGCCAAACCAGGGCTGTTGGGTCGGTTTTTTTCCTCGGTTTTTTTCGTTTTTTTCCGGAAAAAAACCGGTTTTTTTACTAGGGGCTCGGAAAAAAACTAAAATGCGGAAAAAAACTCAAGTAAGTTTTTAAAGGAAATAGACACAATAACTGGTTAAATTCGCTTCCAATGCTTTGAATTTACGTTAATAGAAGCCTTACAAGCATTTCCATGGCATATCTTAGCTGTTTTTCGCAAAAAATACTGGTACCATTTTCAGGCAACTTTTATTATTGTATTTTTGGTGTTTTATAATCAAATTACTACTCTAAAACATGAAATTAGTGCATTTTGTATTAAGACTCACGCTATTTCGTTGAATTCTGCAATAAAAAGCGATTGTTAAAAATTTTTTTCAGTCATCTCGGAAAATAACTTTTGGAAAAAAACCGGAAAAAAACAGGAAAAAAACCGGAAAAAAACCGGCTTGAGTTTTTTTCCGGAAAACAAACAGCCCTGAGCCAAACTTTGGACAGACTACTGGGCCAGATTCCTAACCTTCATTAGAGCCCATTCTGTACCTCCAGAAAGAAGAGCGCAAGTCTTCCTCACCAACCAAGCTCCAGATGTCTACAAGTTGCTCTCCAACTTGGCCCTTCAACAATATCCTCCCAAGGACATCAATCAACTGACTCTGGATGACATCACTGGTTTCATGAAGGAGCAGTTCGATCCCAAACGCTTCATTGTCCGGGAGCGATTCAAGTTCCGGAGTGACATGCACCACAAGCCTGGAGAGACAATTCAAGAGCTGGCGGAAAGGATCCGACAAGATGCGGCTACCTGTGACTTTGCCTCGATCAAGGACTCACAGGGTGAAGCTCTGCGCACGCGATTCATCTGCTCGGTCAACAATGAAGCCGTTCTCAAGGCTTTCTTCAAGATCAAGGATGATGAACTCTCATTTGCTCGCGCAATCGAAGTGGCCATTGAGACTGAAGATGCTGCCAAGGTGGCAAAGGAAACCGTCTATGCTACCAAGTCCAAGCCTGTCAACAAGGTGAAGAAGGAATCTTCAGTGCTTCCCAAGCAACCACTGACCACCCCCAAGACCGCTCAACTCAGTTTGCAAGAAGAAGAGGGAACAAGGACCGAAACCTGTCAAGGGCATATCCCATGTCCAGCTCAAGACAGTCAAGCTCATCAACTCAGTCCCTGCTGTGCAGCACAGCATCACTCTCAACAGAACGCCCGTTACCTTCGAGATCGACACTGGTGCCGGTGACAACTTCATCTCAGAAGACACCTGGCAAAATCTGGGATCACCCTCTCTCAAGGACCCAGAAGGACACTACGAGACTGCTTCTCAGGAGCCCCTTCCTGTTCTCGGAACCATGTCAGCAGTGGCCAGCATGTTGAAACTGCGTTTCTGAATGGATATGTTGAAGATGGAATCGAATTTACATGGCTCAACCGCCTAGATACATCAAGGAAGGAGAAGAACACCTTGTGTGCAAATTGGTCAAGTCGATCTATGGTATCTGTCTGTTGATGCGGTAACAGCAACCGACTAAGAGCGAACCAGTAAAGTGTTTACTTTAGCGAGTTAGAGAAACGAACAACGAGGAGAGGTATTAAAACACACGCCACACAATACAATACAGTAGTAGAACGGAACACTGAACAACAACAGTAACAATAATAATGCGGTATTGAAGTGCATCTCACAATTCTCCCGTCCACTTCAAGACTGCATAGACTCTACTGACATAAGTTGTAGTCCGAGTTGTTGTCGCAGTTTCCTGAACCGTTCTCGAGAAAGAGCTTTCGTAAAAATATCAGCTACCATTTTCTCTGTTTCACAGTAAACCACTTCAATCTGCTTCTTCTCTATTTCATCTCGAATGAAGTGATACTGGATATCAATATGCTTTTGCTTACAGTGAAACACGGGATTCTTTGCAATGGCAATGGCAGCTTGATTGTCTTCATAGATACACATTGTTCCAACATCGACTCCAATTTCTTTGTAGAGTTGTTTCAAAAATAATCCTTCTTGTACAGCTGTTCCTAAAGCCAAATACTCTGCATTTGCTGTTGAGCAGCTGACTGAGCCTTGCTTTCCAGAATACCAGCTGATCGCAGCTTCACCATTCAGAAATACATAACCAGAACGTGATTTTCTGTCATCATAGTTTCCAGCCAAATCGGAATCCGCAAATCCAACAACTGATGACTCCATTGGTTTATACAGTAGTCCGAGATTGACTGTGGACTTGAGGTACTGGAAAATCTTCTTAACAGCAGTCAGATGACTCATCTTAGGATCAGTGCTGAATCTCGTCACATTGCTAACTGCATACTGAATGTCTGGGCGTGTAGCTAAAGCCAAATATAGCAAACTGCCAACCATCGACTGGTACATCGTCTTGTAAACACCTTTTGATTCATCTGTCTTTGTGAGAACTGTCGTTGGACATGCTGGAATAGAACTTTCCTTGGACTTCTAACGCTGTATTTCGGTTTCGAACAACAGTTTCTCGCAATATGTCCTTTCTCGCCGCAATTGTAGCAATTTCCATTCGACGACTGACTGGCACCTCGGTTCTGGTTGCCCGGCTTTCTAGATGCTGTCAGCAAAGGTCAAATTGTTGGAGTGTCGAAATCGGTCAAAGGAGAAATGCCTTTCTGTGAAAGCTGTGTTCAAGGCAAGCTTCGAATGGCAACATTTCCTGTACTGAGCGGACCGAAGGCCAAGGAGCCACTGGAACTTGTGCACTCTGACATTTGTGGACCAATGTCTGTAGCGTCGCCTAGTGGGAAGCGGTACTTTATTACCTTCACTGACGACTACACCAGAATGTGCTGGCTTGGTTTTCTGAGGACCAAGGACGAAGCTTTTGAAGCGTTCAGAGACTGGCGAAGCATGGCCAAGAACTTCTGTAGAAGAGAAATTGGAGCACTCAGGACTGATAACGGTGGTGAGTTCTGCAGTGTCGAATTCGAAAAGTTTCTGAAGAAGAATGGTATTCGTCATCAAAAGACTGTGCCCTATGCACCCCAGCAAAATGGTGTTGCTGAAAGGATGAATCGAACATTGATGGAGATTGCTCGTGCCCAATTGGAGAAAGCAAAGCAACCGAAGACATTGTGGGCAGAATCTCTAACTGCTGCAATTTATGTGCGAAACAGACTGCCTACGAATGCAACCAGAATCACTCCATATGAAGCATGGTATGGACGTGTACCAAATGTCAGTCATCTTCGGACATGGGGCTGTGTTGCCTACATAAGAAAAGAAGACACAAAGGATAAATTGTCTGGAAAAGCTGACAAAGTTCGCTTCATTGGATACGCTGAACGACAGAAAGGTTCTATGATGCCAATAAGCGGCAGGTCTTGATCAGTCGAAATGTGCAGTTTGATGAGCAAAATTTTGATTTGCACAAAGATAGAAGACTCCCAAGTGAATCTTATTCTGGAACTTATGACAGTGAGGAAGAAACAGAAACGCTTGGAGAAGACGGGAGTCAAAACCAAGTGGAAGGAGGTGTTCGAAAGTCTGACAGAATAAACAAAGGTGTTCCTCCAAAGAAATATGTACCAGAGACTGGCAAATGGGATTTAAATTGTTTGGATGTGAATTGGAATGAAGTCTGCGGCGTTTCAGAAAATTCTCCAATCCACTTACTCTTTCGTGCCATCTCTGAATTCCGAAAACGTATCGCAGACTGTCAAGCTGCTCGTATGTGGAATGTTGAACTCGTTAAGCATCTGAAGGATCTTGGGTTCACTCAGTGCGTCTCTGACTATTCTGTGTTTGTTCGCTTCAACCCATTCGCCATTGTGACAGTGTATGTCGACGATCTGACTCTCATTACTGAAGCAGAGGCAGCAATGACCAAGCTGAAAATTGGACTAAGAACAGGTTTCAAGATGGTCGATATGGGTCAGATTCATCATCTACTTGGAATGAACATGATTAGACAGGAAGACCGATCTCTCACTCTGCTCCAAGACCGGTACATTGAACAGATGATACAAAAATTTGGAGTGACTGGAAATCGTATTTATGACACACCTGCCGATTCAAATGTAGTTCTGCGGCGAGAAGATTCAAAGCCGATTGATGAAGAAGGAAGGCGCAAGTATTTGCAGATCGTTGGCAGTCTTCTCTACTGTTCATTGGCCACTCGTCCAGACATCGCTAATGCTGTTACCAGCTGTGCCCGTTTCTCTTCTCAACCAACTGAAGCACACTGGACTGCCCTCTACCGAATTCTACAGTATCTCAAGGGAACGTCGACCTATGGATTGGTTTACCGGCAAGTATCATTTGATCTGTATGGATTCGCTGATGCAGCTCATCAACTCGACAAAGATGACTCAAAGTCATGGTCCGGCTATGCTTTCATGTTAGCAGATGGTCCGATTTCTTGGCAGTCCTCCAAACAAAAGACAGTTGCTCACTCGACAACAAACGCTGAATATATCGCACTTTCACAAGCAGGTCGTGAAGCTTTGTTTCTGCGACAGTTGTTCGAAGAATTGGGGCAAAAAGGTGTGCCGCCAGTGACTATCTATGAAGACAACTTGCCGACTATGCTTATGACCTATAATCCGATCCATCACGCTCGTCAGAAACATATTCGAATCTGCCATCATTTTCTGCGTGATGAAGTCAATGTACACAAGACCATTTCTCTGGAGCACCTCCCGTCAGAGGATATGGTAGCCGATTTGCTTACAAAACCTTTGCCCAAGAGCACTTTTTGCCGTTTGCGAGAGCAGTTAGGAGTTACTCACATTTCACTGCATCAGGGGGAGGAATGAAAGCAGACGCAGTGACATTTTTTTTGCATATACTTTCTTCTTGTTGTGTAACAAACTACTTGTATTGTGTTGTCAATAAACTCTGTTGTGTTCCTTGGCTACATAGCGCTGTCACTGCATAAACCGCTAACAGTAAGCGCTCCCAGCCATGCAGTCTGCGCAGTCTTCGACAGCCTCAAGCCAGACCCATCACTGCAGAAGGCCTGTCAACAGCTCTGCCAAGAATTTCCTGATCTCTTCAAGTCTGAACTGGGATGCCTCAAGGACTTCTCGCTCGAGGTCAAGTTCAAGCGAGATGCAAAGCCCGTGTTCTGCAAGGCCAGACCAGTCCCGTTTGCAATTCTGGAGGACCTCAACCAAGCATACGACGCTGGCATCGCTAAGGGCGTTTGGAAACCCACTCAGTTCAACTCTCATGGTACTCCAGTGGTCCCCATCAGAAAAGCTCTGAGCCCTGGACAGACCAAACCCAGTCTTTGAGTATGTGGCGACTACTCAGTCACAGTGAATCCACAACTGGAGACTACCGCCAGCAGAAAATCTCTGTTGTATTTGTGGGCCGAGTGGGAGGTGATACAACAGGATTGATGTAGAACGGGGCGACGCCTGAACAAGCTCTGCTGTTTTCTGAATTCTGACCTACTTAATTTTTTGAACTTTACTGGATTTTTCTCTTCTTTTTCTGTTTTCCTGAGCATGCTGACTGAACGTCAACTAGCGTATTTTTTTACTATTGTCATCCTTCTGTGTTTAGTATATTCTTTGACTTCGTTCCTTGTTACCCACTATGTACACCTACATATATGTGCCCCCTTATAACTAAAAGTTTTAGGCGACTTTATTCTGTACATCAAAAGGCAAGAACATTCAGAAATCAGAAAAAGACAAGTTAGAGAAAGAATAGTGAACAGTATCTTCAACATGGAAGGCATTAAAGATTGAACCGATACAAATTATTACAGAACCGAATTGTAACGCGATTATCATGTACTCAGAGTCTTCTTTTGTGGGCGATTTTGCTAGTTTTAGTGATATAATATGTACAAATATAAGGAAACTGGTCGAAATGAAACTTTACTGAGTACATTTAGAGAATCTATACTGTAAAAACTCTCTATTATTAGACATTCTCACTATCAGAAATGAAACCACTTTCTACAGAAACCGCTGGTGTCACTATCAGAATGTTCCGTGTCAAATTCTTCACGCAGAAAATCCTGGATCATGTCCGCTGGCTCACTCTGTACTTCAAGCACTACTTTTACTGCGATACCTATGAAAAAATATCTCCTTCATTATGCCGTTGACGTAAAGAGTACAGTTCACTAGCCATCGTGATCAGGCCTGTACCTGGATTCTAGTTTGTCCAAGTCTGGCTCGCCTATCACTCGTGTGTACGTCCCGTTGTAGAAATAGACCGTGAGGGACTTGGACTCTTCGTCCACCCACCGGGTCTCCCACCAATGCACCAACCCGTGGGTGGCACATTCTTGTAAGAGGCTTGTGCGCTCGCTACCATAGAGCCACACAAACTGCTCATCTAAAAATCGATGTATAAGCATTTTTGTAAAATTAAAAAACTTTTGAACTCACAGGCGAGCGTTTCTCCGCCAAGCCACAGCCTCTCTCCAGTAGAATTTCCTTCCAACTTGAATTTTACGACGCAGTCTCAGCGCCGATCAAGGTAGTTTTAGGTAGGCATTATCTACAGAGAGAGAGAGAGCAGCTCATGTAAACAACCATTATCTAAAAGTTTGGGAGCTGCATAGACGATGGTTTGTTTACATATGGGGGCTAGAATGCACTCTCTTCCTACCGTATAGTGCTGTTTATAGTACCCCCTATTTACACTTTATAGTACCCCGGGTACTATAAATGGAGACATATTTTTATTCTAAAATGAGCTGTTATAAATACAAAATGTGCGAAAAACACAGTATTTTTGGTGGTAAACCTTGTTTGTATGAAGAAAAACAGTAGATAATGCAATCATAGAGGTTCTGATGCATGTACATAACTTATTTTTTACATGAAATCGGTAATTTGAGCAAATAACTTCACTACTATTGTTAGTTACTTATAGAGCAGATTTCATAGGTGCCATATACAGTATCCGGGTACTATAAATGCATTCAATTTTATTTTCACAAAACCCTAAGTGCCATATATAGTACCCGGGTACTATAAACAGCACTATACGGTACTACTGTTGGGCAATTATAAACACTCAAAAATCGCAAATGTTCGCAATTTCGGTAAAGAAGTCAATTCAAAAGTTGCTAATTTGGGCTAAAATACAGCCAAAAGATTGTTCTTCTACAGTTGATTCTAACAGTTAGTTGCCTAAAAAAATTGCTTCCCAGAAAAATCGTCTCAGATGTATGAGTTGAATACTATTAATGTTTAGATACAAAAAATGCAAACCGTCCATAAGTCTGTGCCCGTAGCCCGCCGCCGAAGCCGCAGGAGATCTAGCCGGCAAACGCTGCAGTTCCGACAGCGATGATAGCTACAGTCCCGCTCAAAAGTAACGTCTTATTCACGCGTGTTCACGCGGTAATGCGAGAACGCGTGAATTGGTAAGTTGCGATATTTTTGGTGCGCGAATGATGCGTGAATGCGTGAAAAACCAAATACCACTGAAAAATGTCTAGTATTTCTAATGATAAGCACCACACTATGTCACAGAAAACTCTAATATACATAAACGAAACTATTTAAGAGTTGGTCCACCGTCCTTGTCAATCACTTCTGGGAGCATCTTTGGAACATGTTGAATGTAGTTTCGGCACTGTCTTTTGGTCATTACAGTTCCCCAAAACTTGTGAATTCCAGAGATCAGCTCTTGCTGGTTAACTGGCCGCACTTCATTGCGCAAATAGTGCTTCAGTTGGTGCCACACTAACTCGATTGGGTTTAGGTCTGGGGAATATGGGGGCCATTGGACCAGAGGGACGTTGAATTCCAAAAATTTCCGTTCCATGTATTTAGACGTGTGTTTGGGGTCGTTGTCTTATTGAAGCAGGTAATTTCCGGTTGGAAATTTGGCCTTTGTGAAAGGGAGCAAGTACTCTCTAATAATCCTTTGTCGGCTTCTCTGCTGCTTTTTATACAGATGCTGAAAGTAACAGATTATATGGACTAGTAAAAGATAGAGACAGATAACTATCAGACTGACTACCAATAGACGTTTCTGGTTTCAAGAAGTGCTGTTAACGGCAATAGCATAATTTCGCACAACACCACAACTACTGTACACTATCACAGAGCATTTCGCTTAGTATTAGCAAACTTCTACAACCCAAAACAAAGCAAATTTCTAAAATACTTACGTACCGAAAAAGCCCTCCTCCAGCCTTGCCTTGGCGTCACTCAGCTGTCTGGCTATCGCCTCATAGTCGTCCACTTTGTCTGGATGCTTCTGTCCCGTCAGACGGCGGTAGCGCTGTCGAAACTCGGCCTCGGTAGCGTTGATTTTCAAGTCAAACTTGCCCATCAAATCGGCCACCTCATAGAACGACAGATTGCAACAATTTTCGTCCATCGCCGTTCGTGCAGAAAGCAAAGCCAGAAGAGTGATCGGGGCACCCAAACCTAAGCTCTCGGGCGGTCTTACACCAATTAACCTAATTATTCTCACCTAAACCAACAACATCTCCTGCTCAAGTACTGTAATGGCACATGTGATATAAGCGGACTTTATGACCGCACAAAACCTGGGTTGTGTCCATTATTCGACAACTAATCGCTCTATTGTTTAGAGAGAAGCACGCTGGAGCCCGCAGGCCGGGCTTGAGCCTGCACTGCAACGGGAGGCGTGGCTTTTGCATTTGCCCTAACCATGAACGAAAGGAACTCTTAGAACATCAGACTTTTTATCGGCAATCCTTTATAGTTCCACTTTTTTATCCACTGTTGACATGCTGTGATAGTTAGTAGCAGAGTTGAGAACTGCTTCTTCTGAAGACAAGAGAAGAAGTGCCGAGTGACGGGTGGGGATCACCAAAATGTGTGGTTCAACGCTTCCATCAGCATGATTGGTCACACTTTTTGAACACACTGGATTTTGTGGTTGCACACGAACGAGACACCATGTTCTTCGAGGCCTGTGGTCAGGTGGCTATGTCAAACAAGAGACGGAAACTTTTCGAGTCAGTGAATTAGAGTGCCACCAAATGAATCGGTGTAAAATGCTTATTTCCTCTTAGACACACAGACAACAACAATAATAATAAAAACCTTTTACGTGTAATTATTCTGAACTTGTTATTAATTTATTATATTATGTTATTAATTTGTCAGAGAGACAACAATAATATTAAGAAATGATGAACCAATAACTTGAACAGGGAGAAAAAGATTTCCCTCGATTGGAAGAATTAACGGACCATGCTAAAATGGTTTAAAAAGGAAGTCATCCATAGAAACCGTCGCACAAGTCAGAAGAAAAGTACAGACCTGCCATTGGGTAGAGAAACCAGTTCCTCCAGAGAAACCGGATTTTGAGAGCTTTAAAAGGGCGTCAGTTTAGTTCAATTTACACTCTCTTCTACTACCTTTATCTGTGTCTACCACTAATCTGCTACATCAGAGCGCTTGCGAGTCTGGTGGCGAGTCTGAAGGTTCGGCTCTCCAGCCAGAATGGCTTCGTCGCTGCCAGGGCCAGAGCTGCAGTGGAAAAGCTAAGATGAAAAACGGTTACGTACTTGCAATCGCCTTTAAGTACCAGCATGTTTAACGACTGCCCGGACTTGAGATAAGCAACAGCGAGTGGGGGTCCGGCGATCTGGGATTCGATGACTGCGACCAAGCAATGTAGTTCATATCTGCCGCTGAAGTGGTGAGGGCGAGTGGACATAATAAGGACCAATTATGGCTCGGTCCGGAAGAGGGCGCGGAGGTGTCCTTCCTTCCGAGCGAGATCGAAGTATTGAAGGCCCATCAGGGCATCAACAATTGATATTTCTATACTTACAGTACAGTACGAGTACAGTACAGTTTATTCTCGTATATAGCCTACACCATGCAAGCACAGTAAACGGCCGAGAAATAAAAATCAATAAAAACTAGTCTATGGATGACTACCATTTTAAACCATTTTAGCATTATCCGTTAATTCTTCCGATTACATAGCATAAAAAGAGTTTGTTTAAAGAAATTTCTCAGTTTTACATCACGGGTATGTTGTATCTTTGTTCCACACGCTTTGTTCATTAGCGGTCCTATAGAATCTATGTTTAGCTTTTAAATTAGCGTTTAGAATATAGGCTAAACTTTGCTGATCAGTACTGTTATTTTAATAGTGAAATTTTATTTTAATTTAATATTAATATAATAGAACTAGCCGGTTTTAATTTTAATTTAATATTAATATAATAGTCCCCTGTTAATTTTAATTTAGATTTAATATTAATACTATTAAATAACAATTTTAATAGTATTTTAATAGCATTTTAATAGTAGATTCTAAAATGAACTTAAAAAGTTTTGGACACACTTTAGCAAATTAGTGAAACAACATCATTTGCTTGAAATTGCTAGTGTAAGTTGAAAATTTAATCAGAGATCCAACTTAGAAGCATTTTTCTCTGTAAATTCATGAAAATTCTTTTTTAAATGACTTTGTCTGAACATGGTCTTAAGCATACATACATGTTAGACCAGACCCCCCGGATGGGGACCCCTCCCTCGAGACGACTTTTGCGACCCCATTCCATTTTCTGGCAAGTAATTTGCGATTCTTGACGATTTTAGCCGAAAAATTGCGCTTTTTTGCGTTTTTTGAGCGTTTTTTAGTGCCCAACCCCTCCCAAAATTTGGGCTCAAACCCCCCGGCCGGCGCCAGACCCACCAACCCCGTCCCCCTTCCGCAGATGACCTGTTAAGATATTCGAAATTGCATTAGAACAGAACCTAGGCATTAAAATTTGAAAGAAAATATTGATGCATAGTTATAGAGACATTTTTGACAGGAAAAGACTGTTACATACAGTAGGTTGTTGAGTAGATTAAGGTCCTTTTGTCATTCATGCCTATTACTGAGAAAAGTTAAACAGTTTCCAAGATTCGAGATTCAGAGGGCTGTCAGACACCTTCAATTTTTATCATTTTCTGAGGTAAAATTCTGATTTAACTTCTAGTATTCTAGGTAACTCCTTCATTGTCAAACAAGGTCAAACTATTAAAATGCTATTAAAATACTATTAAAAATAAATTTTAATATTCAGCCCCTCTTTGTATTTTTAATTTAATTTAATATAATAGTAGGCCCTCTATTTTAATATTAATATAGATTTAATACTATTAAAATGGCACTATTAATAATAGTTTTATTTTAATATTAATGTATTAAAATAACAGTACTGATCAGTACGTAGTGAGAATGGTCGGCCAAGCCGATCACGATAAATGCGTACGTCCAGAAACCCTTTGCAGGTTTAACATACCTCATCAATGTCTATTAGTGCACCAACGCACAACACTCCACGTGAAAGTTCGATTTTCAACTTAACATACCAAGATTCGATCAAATCAGAGACTGGCTCTTAGGTGTTTAGGGCAATATAGGCTTTGTAGCCCTTTGAATACGAGAAAACTTGAGTAATTAGCAAACCAGTTTGTATCTAGGATTGTTCAATAATTTCAAATCTCAGAGTTCAGTGAAACGCAAAACAAGAAGCAGTCTTGCTGGCAAAATGTTCAATTGTGGGTTTTGTGCAGTAAAGCTGTGTAGAGTGGACTCCTTGAGTTGCTTGCTACTACAACACTACTCGTTTTGAATGGAAAGTGCATGTAATGTAAACATGTTTTCCTGCTTTCCTCTAGCTACTGTTTGTTTGTCACATTGCCTCAGCAGTATTCTGTACATTTCCTCTAATTCAGAACCGCAATTGTTTCCAACGGCAATAATGCATAGTAATGGTTAATTCAATGACGATATGCTCATTACGAGAAAGCATCGACAATTTTTGTTTATCAGACGAGATCTTCAATCCATTTATCCTTCTGAGAGTAGACCCTATTAAAGGCAGATAGTGTGAGGGCTTTGTCAATGTAGAGAATATCTATCAGCAGTAGACAGCTACTACACGGTCGAAACAGACCTGCGACAACCCATGTCGTAGCAAACCTTTTACTTTTTTTACGCCAAAGCCTTTTCACTTGAAAAGGAAGTAGTGTTGGAGTTGGCATAAAAGGCAGACTAAAATTAGCTTCAACGCTTTAGCAGTAAACTTGGCCCTTCCTGCGGCAACTAAAACGTTATCTGTGCTGCACGCTTCCACATGCAGTTTACCTGCCATCCCTAAACCGAAGCCGACAGAGCCGGGTTACTGAGCAGCTCAACAAGCTTCTGGGTACATTAGAAGCTTAGATTGACATTGCATGTGCCCCCATTGTCATCGAGATTGAGCGTAATTTGCATGTCGTCTTCTGCACCAGTTAGCTGCACACAAAACGGCATCTCACTCAGACTAGGGGAAAAAAATCTTGGTTTTTCCTCGAATTGCGAGTATTAACTTGTGATGGGCAGTTGAGTTGAATTAACCAGGCTCAATAGAGTGATCATAGTACAGATCGTCTCGCTTCATGCATTTCGAATCAATGGTGTGGATGTACGTAAACCGGAACCCTCAGCTCATTGACCATTTCCACCGCTAGTTTGTTTGAGAGGTCAGGCCTGGCTTGGCACCGACTTGCAAGCGCCAGGGCCGCCGCACAAGAGAAAAGCAACATTTTGATCAGCATGTGCAATGAGTTGATATTATTGTTATACGCATGAACAAGGTCATCTTTAAACTGAACTTTTTGTTTTGTAGCCAGACTTTGGTTAGTGAAGCGGTCAAACAAAGTAAATTTATATCCATGTTTACAAATGGAACAACTTTTGGGTTAGACCGCAACCAACTTTGATCATTCGGCATGTTAGCTCCTACGTGTAATGTGGGTAAAACAAGATTCATACCCTTTTAACTTCACGCCATCCATTAGGCACTCGCTGCATAATCTCGTTTGGCTTGTAGTAGTCCCGAATGCTGCCTTCATAAGTTGGAGACCAGAAGCAACTCTGTGTCTGTAGTCGGCCAGTGACGCGGTCCATTTTGTTCTTTCAAAAATAGTTTCGATATGGCAGTGAGTGTCCACAAATGTCTTGTGGCCGAAGTTTTCACTTGGGACATCATTGACGAAGCGGTTCTCCCACTCACTGGAATAATTGCTAGCGGCGATAATCCTTGCTCACAAAGCTTGGGTTTATTGGACAACAACAACTGGAAGTGCAAGCCAAAGAACAATCAATCTATGTTATGAAAGAAGGCCGGTGTCCCAACAATTTTATGTTTTACAAAGTCTTCTATGTATCGACCGATTGATTTATTTCTCGATTATTTATTATTGCACGTATACAAACAACACAGAACACTGTGAAATAAAGCACCCATGTTTTGATAAATCGATCGTTACTCCGCCCTAAAGTTAACGAAAACTAACTTCAACTGCAGAAAATGTCGTGAGAAGCTAACTTATGATTTCCGACATGGATAGCTTTTCCGACTGCAGATGATTTATCCTAAGGAGTTATGAAAACAAAAGTTATTTTTGCACGATTGGTGGCAAGTTAGCCTAACCCAAACTAAAGTTGAAACTGTTGTTTTCACTAGTTCAGCAGAAAGTACAACTCATTGTAAAAATCATGGTCAGAATCAACAATTGCGTGGGTAAACCGAGCCGTGAACTTGGCTTGCTGTACACACGACAACCTTACAACGCTTGACGCAGGTCTACTTGATTGTTGAAGCCGTGTTTGCTGGTCAGGTCACCAACTTCAGTTTCACATAGCAAGTGATGTCTCCCGACTTTATAATCACCGTTGTTGTGATCACTCAGTTACATTTACACCAAATACAGGACAAGCAGTGTTCTACTGTCGTTGCCTGCCCATTAGTAGGCCGTTTCAATTGAAACATCGTATAGGATGTGTTCTCGGGTACCTTTGTTCTTACCACTATAGCTGCCACCAGAAGTGCCTCAGGTTTCTCCTCAGGCTTTTTCCTCAGGTGGGGGGTCGAGGGGGGGTTTCGCCCAGGTGGGGGTCCCAAATTTCAAAAAGCTCCAAAACGCCTAGAAATGCGTTTTTAGCACGTATTTTTCAGTAAGGACGCTAAAAATCGCTATTTTAAGCTGCCAAATAGCGTTTTAAAACTAAAAACAAGCAAAAAATGACAAAAAGAGCTTCCAAAAACACCGATTTTTCTTAAATATCAGCAGTGAAAACCCCAAATTTGGTTTCCAAAGGCTTTTCAAGTGAATTTTTGGCTAAAAATTAGTGATTTCTGACCCAGTTTGTTAATACTTGAGCCACTACCACCACTTGTATTTTTGGTCGGGGGGGGGGGGGTCCCTTGACCTGTCTCGGGGGGGAGGGGGGGTTTGGCCTTTCCAGCAGGGGGGTAACCCCCCCAAACCCCCTAGTACATGTACGGTTGTGGCTATGTGTACTGTGGGAAACATATATGTTTTATGTATATGTTTTAAAACATAAATATGTTTGTTTTTGGGAAAACATATATGTTTATGTTTCGCAATATGTTTGCATGTCAAATATGTTTTGTATTTATATGTTTTGAGGCCAATATGTTTCTGGAAACATGTACATATTTTTGCTATAGGAATTCATGATTTCAAGACTTTTGGTTGCTGTTTGACAGTAAACTTTTCCAAAAATCTGACTTTCACTTAAACTTATTGAATCTGAGTATGCTATCTAAATTGTTGCAAACCGTTTTAAACAGGAAATTCAGAATCTCAAGTTTGAATTATCGAAAATTAAGACAAAATATAAGTGAATAAGCGACTTTTACACAAATATGTTTTATGTTTAAAAATATGTGCATATTCAACTTTCAGAAACATATAACTATGTGTGTTATTTATATGTTTGATTGGCGAAAAACATGTATGTATAGTTATCTCTGCAAAGTATCCCCTATCACAATAGTGGATATATGAATAAAGGTGTAGTTATTGGAGTCAGTATCCAAGATGTAAAGAACAGGATATCAACTTTTTAGCTCCAAAGCCCAACTAGCCAATAACTACACCCGCGCAAAGGCAATCGCCACGGCACTGCTGAATGCGTCTGAGTCGTGTGGATCTTGTGTTGCGCTTATGGCTTACTAACGCCAGTTGTTTTCTGTTCTATGGATCGATTCTAGGTCCATATGCCCCCACCATGGAATAAGGTAGCATCCATGGGCACGTCTTTTTTGGGCTCGGCCAGGCCCAGCAGGCCTTTCAGCAGAGGGATATCCGCCCGGCATCAAAATCCAGCCCGGCCCATTGGTTTTTGCTTTGTCTAGCTAAAGTTTTGAAAATTTGGTCTGAATTCTCAAATTGAAAGCTAAAATTAAAGTTAAGCTTTCAAAAGTAGCATTTTAAAACAGACCGGCCTCAGCCGGCCATACCCCCCTCCCCCACCCCCTGCCCTGGAGGGAGAAAATTTTCGCTTATTCAAGCCAAATAGGCGTTTT